>CM029560.1:15278793-15433308 GCA_017141385.1 Sogatella furcifera | reverse complement strand
TGATCCCATGCATAAGCACATGGACCCAGAGAGAGCATGGAGAGATTTTTTTCCCCTCACTCAGTTCCTGACAGGCCATGGCTTTTCAGGTCATACCTGTACAGGATGGGTAGGGGGGCCCCCCCTGTATCTATTCCCCAAAAGATGGAGGATAGTGCGGAGCAAAATTTTTTGAGTGCACCAGTTCTCTGGCATGGAGAGACATACTGGATAGAGATGTAACGCCAGATAATGTTGTGTCAGCCATGCTTGCCTCTGCCAACAATTGGCACAGAGTTGCAGAGCATATAATGTCAACTCTCAAGAGAAGAAAAGAAGACAAGTTTTTAGAGTAAGTAGTAGAGCGGTAAGAGAGAGGGAAGCAGCAATGCTGCAGAATGAGGGCTGCACGTTTCAGATTGAAGTAATGCTCAACAAGCGGTTTCCAATCTGAGACTTTAGGTGAATGTGAGGATGGTTTTTTAGTGCGGTAGAAGTCCACACTACCCAAGTCGTTCCACTGCCACTTTTGGTCCCTTTTTGAAGGTTTTTCCTCCTCTAAAAAAAAAAAAAAAAAAAAAAAAAAGATCAGGGTTATCAGATTGTAATCTATTTTCCTATTCAAATGAATAAATTTCTCAGGATCATGGATCACGCTTAATTCAATAATTACTCCAATAAAGAGAAAATTTGAGTTAAAACCCAAGATTTTCTTCATTGGCCCAAGCCCAAAGACGATATTGAAGAAATATTAAATTTGAAGTCAAATTTGACAGTGGAGGAATGCAAAATTCATAAATTGTGCAATTGTAAATTTCCCATCAAACTGTGTGAAAGTAAAGAAGTTGTGTCAGTTGAAATTGTACAGATGAGCCAGACGTTGTATAAAAGACACTATATAGTCTTATATTATAAGATATTTCTAAACCCTTTTTGCTACACTTCACGGAAATAAGGTGCTTACCAGTCCCTATGTAGACTAGAAGTTGTCATTTACATACATAATCAATCAGCTGTTGTCCTTGAGCATAAAGAAGTCCTTTCCATACAAGGACCATCTCTTTCCAAGCATGGACAGCTGACGCCATCTAGCGAGAGAAAATGCAACTACAATGGACCATCACTTTCTTTGAAACTGCCAGAAATTTGTCAAAAACAAGAAACTTTGTATTGCTATTGACAATTGGATGATCATACAAAAACTATCATGAGCTTAAACATTTCAGGACTAAGAAAATTGAGTATTCTGATAGTTATTAAGTAATATCCATTTGATTAAATCAAAGAAATTGTGATGCAAACTTTCAATACTTAGCAGTTCAGCTTACTCCAGATTCAGCTCAGCCAAAGCTAGTATCAGTGACATAACGTTTTCAAACGAGCCCCCCATGCAAAAACGAAAATCCGGCCCCTTTTTCTGAAATCAATCCCCTTTACCCTCCCCCATTCGCAACCCTTCTTGCCCTTAATTTAATATTTAAACTTTCTAAAGATGAAAAACCTACATTTTTTATGTTTGAAAGATATAGGCAACCTATGTAGAAAAATCTTGATCTATGTAGAAAATTATACAATTTTTATAATTAAAGAATCATGTTCTAAGGGAGGCAATAAATCCCTAATATACCTAAAAAATTGGGGAGCGACATTTACTTTAAAATAACTTATATATAATTTATTTTAAAATTTAATTCGCCTCTGCCACACTATATTGGGGAATACAAGGGGGAAATATTGTTTTTATTTCCTCTTTTTTCTCAAAAAAAAGTTTGGGAGAGATAACAAACTACTCTAAAAATAATTGAATAAAAAAATGATTTTGTTTAATTAGTCTGAGTCTTGGGTTTTTTTCTTTTCAATAATTTGCAAACAACATTCCAATTTTAATAAAAATTTTAAAAATATCGGGTTCCATTTTTGTTTGAAGCCCCCGAACGTTGAATTCATAAATTATTTTGAATTACATAAATATTTTTTTGTAAAAAATCAAGGAATTTCCCTTTTGAAAAAAAATTCAAAATTGATATTGTTGGGGTTTCCCCTTAATAAAAGACTTGAAGAATTTTTACTGATTAACTTTATTTAAATTTCACTACTATAACACCCAGAAAAAAAAATAAACTATAACAGATCAGAAGAAGCCAAGAAAATGGTTCACAATACAAATTACAAAGTTAAAATGCACTGAATAAGAAATGATTAACAGTCTTTAACACGTTACACTAGAATAAATAAGAACTGACAGAATGAATATAACTATGGGGTGTCTTAAAACTAACAACCGGTTTGCTATCCACAATACAACTGACACAGAACGACACACTCATTTGATTGTTAAAGTAAAAATTTTTTACCCCCAAACTTTCCCAAATATGGGTTTGGAAAAAACAAGAGAATGCTAGAAGGTTCTGGCATTATCATTTGAGAACGTTCTAAAGAGTTTTTTGTTTACAAAAAATGGCTTTTTGTTGAAAAAAAACCCCCCCACCCCCGCCTTGTCCATCCTTGTCGTCCTACTATCTCAACCATCAGAACTGTTAAATTTCCCATAACAATATGATCAACTCTCACAATTTTTTTGACAGACATGAACATGTGTTATAACTTGAATTTAACCCATTCACCCCGCTGGATAGCGTTGGTCAGCAACTAAACCCATTTATTTTTTGGGGAAAGGGAGCCTGAATGAGGAATATTTTATCCTTTTTTTAAATCCTGAAGAGTTTTCCGACATGAGACCTGGTAAACTTATTTTCCATCACGGTTAAAAACATTTAAAATTTTTGGGGAAATCTTAGAGCCGTTTTCTGACCCTGGTTCCACAAACATCCCTGGGAAATGTTTTTTTTAAAATAAAAAAAAGAGCTCCCCCTCGTTTTTTGTTCAATATTTTTTGATAAAATGATTCTGAGATACACAAAGCCGGGAATGGGGTTTTTAAAGTTTCCCCCCCAGCATACAAACCTACTGAATCGTGAATGGAAAGGGATAGTATCCGAGAAGTCTAATAATTCAAGAAAATAAAATTTTCTAATCGAATTTTTAAACCCCATTTTTTCTATTGAAAGGCCTTTTGGGTGGCTCGGGAAGAGTGATAAAACGCTGTTTATAACCCGGTGGACCCTGGTTCAAATCCCGCGGGAACAATTTTTGACCACAGCACAATCACATAGATACAGCCACCCCCCCCCCCTTGGGGGAGACATAAGGGGTCCCGACTACCTCAAAGTAGTCCCCATATCCAATCATTCCCCCCCCAAGCCTATGAGCTCATGTGGGTTCACCCCCCATAACAAACAAACAAAGATTCCCCCTGACTTTCTCATCAAAATTTTCCCCAAAAATTTTTAACGGGTTGTTTTAATAAAGCCAATTGCAATTTTATTTTAATCATGATCATGATAATTTATAGGGGTATCAAAATCGAATGACCTGAAGTCGAAATTCATTCTTAGTTTTAGAAACGTTAATCTTCATTTTATTTTGAACAAATCGAATAGAAGTCCACAATACACGTTTTTTCATATTTTCCCTTTTTTCTTTTTTTTTAAATTAAGTATTTTTATTTCGTTTAAACACAAAAAGACATTTGAATAATATGATAAAAAAAATTAGTAAAACACAATAACAGAATAAAAATTATTAACAAATTCAACAGTTACTTTGGTGGGGTGGCTTTTAAAAGATTGAGAGGAAATACCTAGAACTATGGTTTCCCATGTAATAGGCAGAAGAAGGTAAAAAGGAAAGAAGGAAAAAAAGGGAAAAGGGGGTAAAAAAAATTTAAATTTTAAAAAAAAATGAAGAAAGGAAAAAAGGGGAAGTCCACTTATTGAAAAAAAAAACTTTTTCAGTGAAAAAAAATCAAATGATTATTCTAAAGCAGACACAGAAAAAAAAGGCAAGGCTAAAGGAATTTAGTTGAAAAAAACAAATACAAACTCTAGTTCCTACATGAAAAAAAAAATGTTACTTTGATCCATTTTTTATTTGTTTAGTCTGTTTGCTGCATCTCGAGTTTGTGAGAAAATAATTTGTAATTTGATTTATTATTTTGGGAATTTTTAAATTAATTGTCTTCTTATATTCTGTATTCGTGTTATAAATAATGTATCTGTTTGAAGGGGCTCTTAAACGGTAGTTATTTGAATAGAGTTTGGGTAATAGGAAAATTTGCCTTATTTTGTTAGATAATCGTTTAAAATTTTTTCCTAATTGCCTCGATTCAAAATCATTAAAACCATTTTTAGGGTAAAGTCTGGGTTCATTAAGGAGGGTTTTTAATTATCAACTTTTGGAACAAATAATTCTTTAAAATGGCTATTGAAACAACCCCCCCAAAACAATTATCCCGTATTGAAGGATTGATTTAACCCATGCATAATAAAATGTTCAAATGGTGTTATTGGAATTTTATTTACTTGATGGAATTTGAAAGATAAGTATCTTATTCTTTGGAAATTGATTTGTATAGTCCCATTTGAGATGGTCATCTTTTGGATCCCCAGGTATTTTATACGAAACGTTTTCATAGGGGGGCAATTACAGGCTTTTAAGTTTATATTGCAGTGTGAGTGTAGTTTCGGGGAGTGATTGTTTATAGGTTGTCCTACTCTGTTTAATAAAAACGTAATATAATTATTTTTATCGACATTTAACCAAAGTGTTCTTACCCATCCATTTCTTTATATGAGACATATTCTGTTCGGTAATGGTATGCACTTTCCCATAAATTTTAGTGGAAAATAGCTGCAGTGTCCCCCGGAAGGATATCATTTTGTTTATTCTCAAATTCAAAAATGTCGTTTACATAAACTATAAAAAGCTTTGGGAATAGACAGTACCTTGGGGGAGCCCAAAAGAAGTCAGATTTGACACACATTTACCATTTATTTAAAGATTTTTTCACCAGTTAGATAGCTCTTGAAGAAATTAAGCAAATTTTCTAAAACCATAAGATCCCAAAACAGAGTATTATGGGGAATTGTATCAAATGTTTTACGGATATCAAAAAGACAGCTATTGTTTTCGTAAATTTAGGGGATGGGAAAGAGTATTAAAAAATTTTATTAGAGCATCTGATGTATTTTTACCATTCTAAAACCAAATTGATTGATTAATTTTTTGTGTTTTTTCCCAAAAAAGATCCCCAATCTTCCTTTTTTTTTCCCCACTTTTTTGCCAAGTTATAATAAGACTGATAGGTCTGTAATTTACAGGATTTGAGGGTTGACCTTGTTTAAATAAGGGTTTTATTCGGCTACTTTGAAATCTCGGGAAAAAATACCCCAAAAACCTATTAAAAATGTAAGAAAGCGGTTTGAATGACCGGGATATTTTTTTTAATACAATTTGCAAATTATCAATCCCGGGACTGCAATTTTTTTTAAGACTACTGATTGTGTCTTCAATCTCATTATTTTAGTCGGCCCAAAAAAAATGTGGAGTTTACTTGAGTTGTTGATTTTTGGAAGTGTTGAATCATGGGGATGTTTATCTTTGGGCAATTTACCAACATTTGTGAAAATTTAAAAGGGGTGTCCGCATCTAAGTCTGCATTTCGGGTTTCCCCTTGGGACTTTCCCCCAATCACTTCATTTATGCATTTCCATAGCTTCAAACTGTTTTTAAACAATTACTGATTTTCGTTTTATAGTAAGTTTCTTTAGTTGATTTATGATCTTTTTAAAATTGATGTTGTAAAAATTTTTTTGAGATCGTTTTATTTGGGTTCCTCCTCAATCTGGAATGAAATTTGTCTCTTTTTTTTATGGATTGTATAATACCTTCAGTGATCCAAGGCTTTGGGGGACGAAGTCTATGAGGTATTTTTTTTTTTTTTGCATTTATTTATAAGGAGGGGCAAACAATCAACAAATCTTTTTATTATTTCATCAATACTTCCATTCATTGAAAAAATGTAGTTCCAACATTCATTCCCCACTGATACTGAAAGTGCATTATAGTCTATTTTAGTTTGTTTCGGGAAAACTTTTTCTTTTACTTTGAAATTTGATTTGAATCCTTACCAAGTGCAAAAAAACAGAGTAATGATCAGTTATAGTTGTTTTTAATATTACATTTTTAAAAGTAATAAAAAAGAGTTTTTTAAAAAAAATATGGTCTAAACAGGATGGGAGTTAGTGACTCTGTATCACCATTTATATAGGATTTGAAACCATTATAGAAAATATCAAGTATTCTTGAACAGAAATACTTGTGGGGAGTATTAATATTCATGTTCCAGTTACACAAACACTTTTATCATTAGGTTTTTTTTTGTATCCCTTTAAAATATCAAGAAAATTATTTATGTTTCTATCACTAGGAGACCTATATATAAATTATTCTCAAAACTTATTGGATTTTTTTGTCACACCAACAACATAAGTTAAAAAATCAATAGAAACCATCACATTTGTTTAGTTTTAAAAAAATTATTTATAGCCAAAAACAGAAATGTTGAAAATAAAACTATCTGAGTTAACCAACTTTCAGTTGAATAATTATGAAATATCACATTTGAAACCATTGAGACAACAAACAAATTGATTAAAAATTTGGGATTTAATCTATTTCATGGATAAGACATTTAGAAATTCAATATTTTTTCACGCTAAATTGGGGGTAATAATTTGAGTAGTCAGTGATTAAAGGGGTTATTTTTTAGTCTCTAAAGCATTTAAGATTTCTTCGGGATTATTCATATTTGAATGTGAGCACTCCAACATGTATATCGTAATCAGTTCTATAACTACCTGTTTTATCTCTCTAAATGGGACAATCCTTATCATTAGCTGGGTGCCGGGAAAGGGGTTTTTTCATCTCTACAGTTTGAACAGCAGGGCTCTTTTTTTTATCTTTATTTGGACATTTTACATCGTGACCCCCGGGTCCACAATAAAAAACTCTTTTTGGGGAACTGCTTACTTAAAGAAAGCTTTTTGGGACTTGAAACAACAGGAACGGGCCAAAACACTCACTCTACAAATCTTCCAATCAATGCGGACTCGTATCTTATTTATTAAATGCCTTCTTATTTCACCCGAGCATTCAACAACTTGATGAACACTGTCCTTATCTTTAGGGCCCAATTTAAATAGTGGCTTAAAATTTTTCAAATAATTTTCCCTTATCCATGAGTGATAACAAGTTACGCTCATAGACATCTTCTGTCAATGCACCTGGTTCAGTATCGACAGGGACATGATAAAGGATAATTTTAGGGATTTTTTAAAAGTGGCTCACTATATTTAGACTAGGGTTTGTTCCTAGTAGTTCTCTAGTAGTTTGTTTCCTAATACTTCCTTCTTGTCAACTCCATTATCTAAAACTAGCAATACTCCACCACCTTTTACATTAACAGCTTGTTTAATGTTCAAGTTTTGCTTTCTACTAATATTGTACCGAATAGTTTTTCTTATCTTTTCACTGCTCTCCTTTTCCGTTTCGCTCATTTCACGGCCGGTTTCACGATGACCACGTTTTCCTTTGGGAAACCAGCTTCTTGATTCTTGGCGGCTTTCCTTGGGGACACCAGCTGATGGGGCGACCGCGTTCGACGTGGGAAAGCTGACTCCTCTTTCCTTTTGGTAGTTGGACCGCTTCCGCAAACGAAATAGTTTTATTTGGCCCCTTTCGCTACCTCGTTTGCAAGTTTAGTGACACTCATTTCCAGTTTATCAATTTTCCCTAGAACTTCGGAATTGTTGCTCACGGGCTGTTTTGACTTCAGCTCTCAATAAAAGTCCCAGTTCGTTTCCCATCGCTAGAACAGTTATCGTAATCTTCACGTGAAAGTTTTTTCGCAAATGTTTCCACCTCAATGATAATATTCCTAGCTGAATTCTTTTCATATTGCTAATTTCAAATGTGATGCTGCTGGGAAATTCTTAATTTTTCGGTGGTAAATCAGGAGGTAAATCGTTTGTGTTTTCCCATTTTCGTTTCTTCCCCAAATTCCTCGTACTCGATAGGCTGAAGAAACGATGGAAGGACAGCCAGGGACGGCGATTTCGGTGGATGAGACATCCCGAAAGTTCAATTGAACATTTCAAAACAACCAATGTATTTTTCCTTTTAATATTTGATGCGCAGTCTATTGATGATGAAAAACACTGCTGACCTACTTTTTATAGTTATTGAATTTTGGCACGATAATTTGAAAGCTGCTGAATCACTAAAAATGCTGAAACAGTATTTTCAAGCGTCAACACAATTTTTGCTCCACTTTCACTAATCTACGCTATAACTACGATCCGTACTCGACTGAGATCCCAGTCAGGGCTGAAATACATACATATATACATACATACATAAATACATACATACATACTGAAATTGCTTAATATAATAGGATATCCTATTATATTAAGTATATTTCTGAATGTTTTGTATGTATGTTTATGTGGAACCACGGATCTAGAAAACGGCTCTAACGATTTTCTTGAAATTTGAAATGTAATACAACCGTGATGGAAAAATAAAGATTACACCAAGGTCTCATGTATGGAAAAACTCTCTGGCAGGATTAATAAAAAAGAATAAAATGTTCACCCATATTGAGCGCATAATACCAAGTACTACCTGTTATCGTTGGCTGACCAACGCTATCCAGCTGGAGTGAATGGAGTTACATTCAAGTCTATAACACATGTTCATGACTGACAAAAAATTGTGAGAGGTGATCATATCAATTTTATAACTATTTTTTACAAGGAGGTTTCTTGATTTTTACAATAACATATTTATGTAATTTAACAGTTTGGCCACAGCTTCAGAGCGAAGCTTGGTACCCAGATATTGGTAACTTGCTAATATAGCAGACAATTGAACATCAAAAAGTAGATTTAAATCTACACTAAGTCACCTACATCACGTTTTGTTGATGCATAATTTCTTCTTTCAGATTATTAATCACACTACATTTTAGTTCTTTCGGATATATTATTGTCAGAATAGATATCTTGCTTCTCTTGATAAATCGTTACTTCCAATTTTTATCTCTTTAGAAATTATGTAAGATATAATTTCAGCCCAAGTACTTCATTTCTCAGGAAACCTATATTTTATATCTAGTTCGGGCCCCAGCCCCGGGCCGCCCTAGAGCCACGGGGCCGCCCACGCGGGGCTCCGGGGTGTACGTTATGCCACTGGCTAGTTTAATGGTAGAGTTTATCTGGTCTTAGCTGTTCTTAGATTTCATTAATCCTATTTGTTTTGTTCATTCATGAAATTAGATTGATAATATTTATTTGAAGTGTAGCAAAAAAAATTATAACACAACTTGCCCAACAAGCTTTTTACGAAGTATTCGGAATTATTCCCAGGCTCGGCAAGCTCCTCGCCCGTAGTAGTATAAAGGGCCCTGTCACACTACGCCACTTCAGACGCGCGGCGGATCTTGCTACATTTTTTCACCTCGCGTTTCGACGCGTTTTGATGCGCGTTTTTCATCGTGGCGCCACGAAGGGGGATATAACCTTGGATTCTACAGTGTATTATGAGTTCCTGGTGCACGCTGAGAAGGGACTTCCGCTCAATGCACCACTATTGTAGCGGCATATCTTCTCAGCACTGTAGCGTTATGCAGACAGCACTGGCGGCTCATGCTCCACGAAACAGGTGAAGTTCTGGTACAGTAAAGCTACGGACACTTCACCTGTTTCTGTGGGCACGAGCCGCAAGTGATAGACAGTATACTTAATATACTGTATCATTGTCTACATTTATTTATTACATCTACATTTACTTATTGTCTATCATTGAAACTGTATTCATTAATAAGAACTATAATTATATTTTATTAACCGTTACTATTCTCACTACTTATGACAATCGATCAAAAAACAAATTGAATACAGTAAATTTGGTTTAATTGTAGCTACATTGAGAATCACTAGTGAAATCACTACATTTTAGTCACAGGATTTAACTGGGTGCTAAGAACAAAAAAATTGGTTAATATTTCTTCAAAGAATTATAAATCTGGTCTTAATAGTAGATCAAATTACACAATTGAAATGAATTTGATAATTTTTGAACCAAAAATTGACCGAGCTTGAGTCATTTTCCTTTGCCAGAGGGTCTTCTTTACTTTGACAGACTATAGCTACTATCAAAGTTTTCAATAATTAATGAAGATCCTAGTACCCTTTTAAAATAATATTTATTGAATAATAAATCTATTAAAATAATAATAATAATAAATAATGACAAAGCACTGGGTGGTCGTCAATTAAAATGAAATTATATTGAAATGTAGGCAATTATTATTTCTTAAGAATTATTGGGAAATACTGCCATCAGCATGACACGGTTTTGTCAACAACATCTTATATTAGTAGTAGCTGTGGTACATGAACTTTTCATTGAATGTAATCTCATAACATTATTACTATTACTATTATTATCAATGAATTGATATGATAATAATAATAATAATAATAATAATAATAATAATAATAATAATAATAATAATAATAATAATAGAAAAATGCTCATATATCTTTGCACATGAAAAACTATGGAGAATGATTTTATCATGTAAATTATAAGATTATACTCATCTACATTTGTGGATCTACAAGTAATAATAAGCTTGATTATAATTCTGACAAAATTGATTAGCCTGTGTGCTTGAAAAAATTAAAGGGTAGGGTTCGATTAGTCCAGTGCTCGATTAGTCCAGTTTTTCAAATATATAAGTTGTTTTATGAGAGTGGTTCGATTAGTCCAGTTTTTCCTGTACTAATCGAGGCAGTGTATTTCAATTTGTCTGGTTCGATTAGTACAGTAAAGTTGGTTTATTAGGTAGGATGGGCAAGGCGCTCGATTAGTCTAGTTTAGCCAATTCATGCGACCCGCTAAACCGGTTATAATATGTGGAATCAACTATATCACTCTCAGCGTTACACTAGAGACGCTGCCATAATCGCCGACGGAAAAAGTTATTGATCAGTCTCAAGTAGCAAACTCTGACGTCAGGTTTCCAGTAAAACTCTGACGCTATGATAGCCCAGTAAAATAATAATAGTTTTGTCAGACAAGTGGTGCGAAAGTTTTTTTTCAACTGTTTTATATTATGACTGTATTCCAGTGCGCTGAATCCGAAATTGAAGTTTTCTGCCGTCCTAGGGTACGGCTTCACCCTTAAAAATTGAAAAAACCCTTAAATTTTGGTAATTTTTTTGTTTCTGATTTTTCAATTGATATTGTTTATTTATGGAAAAAATATTCAGTTAAAGATTATAGTCAATAAAATTACTTGGAAAATTTGAGGTCACATGTTGAATTTTGATCTATTCTTTTAGAGCGATACGTACCAAAAGTGGTAGATTAATTCAGTCTTTGAAAATCTAAGTCAAAACCCCTTTGATTTCACAACAAGTAGGCTTACTTGGAATATAGGCTAAATGAATTTGCTCTTGTAAAAACTCTTGTATAATAGGAATGTATGATCAATTTTGTATAAATTGCATTCTCAATTTCATAAATTGGAGGACGGCCGGGGAGGGGGTTACCGGTAGGAAAATAGCCACGGGAAAAATAAATGAATAATAATAAATTTTTATTTCTCACTAAGCAAACTAGTACAAAGAAAACATTAAACCTTCGTGAAATGTATACAATGAGGTACTCTAAAAATATAGTTTAGATATGATTTCCAAATTTACTGAGAATGAGAGGCACTCCCAAGAAAATTCTATGTGGGAGATCCCATCAAAGTTCAAAATTTTAAAATTATTTCTCTTGCAATAAATAAGTAAAATTATAGAAAATTTCACTACACGGTAAGGACGACTCCCTCAGACACTGATCCATGTGGAAGACCAAAGGAGTAAGTAAATCTCCGTAACAGGCAAGGCAAGAGTATTGAAGAAAAAGAGTATTGAAGAAGCAAATTTTGGCTCCACAGTTCATTTTGAAGAGAGCAAAAGTTAGCCTATAATATGAATGTTCAGCTAGGTACTTGAAATCTAAATTTATATTTGCTATTAGTCCTGTATTATTCACTACTCTCGTGCTAAGAATCATTGTATGTAGGCTAAGTTACTACTAAATACCTACCACAAGTACCGTATTCATTCTTGTATAGTTCATTTTTTTAAAATGCTGGCTGACTATAATGAATTCCTTTAAGCTTAAGAGAGCATTCAGGGTGCTTCCTTATCTCATCTGGTTATGGGCGCCTTTAAATGATCTTGAAAAATGTTGAATACTTTCAATATAGCCTACATTATCTTGATAAGATGTAATAGTATACATAAATTGTTGAAAAATTAAGAATGTTGTATATAAATTGGTAGTAGTGTTAATTGAATTAGCTATTAAGTTATGAATTGAAAAATCAGTGTCTTTCTAATGTTATAGCGATTTATAGCGATTTATAGCGATTTGTCTTTCATTTATAGCGACTTACATTCATTGTTGAGTAGCCTAATGAGTTACATTCATTGTTCAATAAAGAACTTGTATATGTATATAACTTACTTAAAAAACACCCAGTAACTTCTCTTCATATTTGCGAGAATGGCCATGAAGAAGGAAATAATAATATCTTTGCTTCTCGTTATCACTATATAGTTAGTTGACTGAATTAATTGTATTCTGATTAAGCTTAGTTTGAGGAATGATGAATACAGTTACATACCGTAATAATACATACCCATATCCAATCAAATTCCAATTAAATTTTATTGTCATTTAAAAAAAAAAAGATTATTAATAAAACATCATTTTATGCACTTCATAAGACTTGCAGAATATAGCTCAGAATAAACTTAATTCTATAAAATAATCATTAATAGCCAAAATTAAATGTGACAACTTGATTTTGTAGTTTGAATTTATTCATGACATAATAGCTAGCATGGATGATAATAATAATAATACTATAAATACCATAGATAAATGTCATTTATATTTATATAAATGTCATAATATATTAATACTAACAAAATTGAATTTGTGGAGAAAAAAGGTGCAAAGGGAAAAAACTTTGGTCCGAGTTCTGATAAGCAAGCGGACCCAAGTTTGATCCTTGACCAGGGAACAGTATTTTCGAACGCAGTACTATCACATAGATACGGCACCCCGTCTATCAAAGGAGACGTAAAGCCGTCGGTCTTGACTGCCTAAAAACCAGTCGCCATCTCCCATTAGCCCCGCACAGGCCTAGGAGCCTATGCGAGCATCAGTCCCAGAAAAAAAGACTACATAACTGATAAAAGAGGAAATGAAAAGAAAATTAAGGAATCAAGTTTTATATTTTATACAATAAGTGTTTCATCAAAAATTTAATATAATGGAAGCGATAATGATATTGAACTGTATGACCTTCAATGGCACGTTAACATTACGTAAATCCCTCATGTTTCAAAAACAAAATATTTGCTTTTCAATTTAACCACATCTTGTGGTTAAATCACTTGAATTTCATAGTTACCCGGTATGCGTGCAATCAGATAAATTGTGATTGTCAAATAGTTATGCAATCTGACTATAATATATCTTGGTGTATTACTAGATGAGAAACTTGAGAAAAGATAGAGAGAAGTAGAGAGAAGGGAGAGTAAATGAGAGAAGGAAGAGAAAGCTCAGGATAAAGAGGGTGAATGAGATAAGAGATAGAGAGAATAGTAAAATGAGAAAAGAGAAAGGAAAAAGTGGATTGAAAAGTGAATGAGGCAGTGAAATGATTGAAAAGAATGAGAGAGAAGGATAAAGAGAATAAAACGAGAGAGGTTAAAGAGAGAGAGTAAAATGAGAGAAGGTGAATAGAATAACTTTATCCATGTACATTAATTATAGATAATAAAATATGACTACTTCGTTACAGCATTGAAACGGCGAAGTTAGGACCAAGTCCTGCCTTGCACTTGACCAACAGGATAAAGAGACCGATATGAGTAATTAATCTTAATTATTTTAATGAAAGCGAAAAGGCACTCATTTATAGAGTCTGATGATCATTGTAGTAATTTCTTGCTATTTACTGTAGTCTGTGCAAGGAGAAATACATTCTGGCTAGATGGGGAAATGATTTCCAGGTTGGTCAATATTCGCTCGTAAAATTTTGGTCTTTAAATTGAAGATCAGAATGTTTCCTACAATTTGAGACCAAATCTATGATTTTTAACCGATATTGTCCAAGCGGAGGTTATTTTTCCCATCTCGCCAGAATGCCTTCTTTGCTTGGAGAGACTTTACATCACTATCAGCAATAATACTATAGAATGATGATGTAGCCTAAATAATAGTCTAAGCAAAGAAGAAACCCCTGGCAAGATGAGAAAGGATTTCTTCGGTCAATATTGGTTCAAAAATTATTGATCTAGTCTCAATCGTAGAAAACATTCTGATCTACAATTTGAGACAAAATTAATATTTTTTGAGCCAATATTGACCGAGCTGGAGTCACTTTCCCATCTTGCCACACGGTCTTCTTTGCTTGGACAGACATGCGCATACAAGTGTAGGTTTCTTGGAACTTCAAAAGGCTTTGATCGTTTGATCTAAGACAACAATTCCCACAGAGAAGAAGCAAAGAAGACATTCTCGCAAGATGGGGAAAATGCCTCCAGCTCGGTCAATATTGCTTCAAAAATCAAAAATCGAATTTCAAGTTGTAGAAAACATTCTAATCTACAATTTGAAACCAAATTTATAATTTTTGAATCAATATTGACCAAGCTGGAGTCATTCTCTCAACTTTTAAGAATGTATTTTTTCTTCCGCGTGCAATTATCAACCAATCACATGCCTTCGTGCCAAGTCTTTCTAAGCCGGGAAATTTTAAAATGACTGAAATCGCCCGATCGGTTTTTTTGGACCTGTGGGGGTGTTAAGGAGCCTTGGAAAAACTCTACAAAAAACATGAACATTCCTCTCTATATTAGTGTCCTCCCCATAAAAATTCAAGTCAATCTGACAACAAATAAAACAGTTATTCATATTTTTCGGATTTTATATCTTAATGCAATGAAAACTCAAAAAGTTCGGAGTGATCTACCTTGATAATAAACTGAATTTAGACTGCTCATTTATTTTTGATTATTGAACTGATAACTGATTATTTATTGATATTTTCGCATTTCTGAACGCAGAATTGGGTTTATGAAGAGTTCCTTAAAACATATATCATTACAGATAGGTTTCAGATCTTTACTAGTTAACAATTTTATTTTATAAAAGCGTATATTCTTGACAATGATATACGCTTTCACGATGTATAATTTGAATACTTCCAATCCAAAAATATTTTAGTGGATTTGTAAATATTTCTTTGTTTTGAAATTAGCCTTATGTGGAGGCTTTAACTCTAGCACTTAACCCACCCTCAAGACTGTTGATAATATTAAAATTGTATTAAAATTTCAATACAAAAAGTTATGGTAAATAAAGTCACATATAGAGAGCCAAATTTAAAGGTTTTTTGGCTCATTAGATTTTTAGTTTCATGAATACAATAATTCAGCTTCTGAATAATTACCAATACAGATTTCAAATATTGCTGTAAATCATAAAAATATTAATATTAGTTTATCGAACTGTCCTTCCATGAATTAAACAATATTAAATCTCGAATTTCTAATGGGGGTAGCCTAATTTAATAGATTAAACAAAGATAATAAGATTCAATAAGTTAAAAGATTCTGGTGAATTATTCAGAATATTACATTATAAATAAATACAACATGGTTGTATAATGAAAACCAAGCTATTGTCATTTGCAACCTAATTCAAAGATCGCGCGCCGCCTTGGTTTTATTTGAAATTTGTTAGACGGCCACTTTGACGCCGTCTAGTTATAGTCAATTCCTTGTCAACGCATATAGTGGATTCATCACCTGGTACGAATTCAGTACTCCAACTGTACTAATAGAGGCACTGTATTAATCGAGACGCAGGGCTTCGATTAGTCCAGTGCCTCGATTAGTCCAGAACTGGAACTCGCTCATCTCATTGAAGAACTGGACTAATCGAGTCACTGTATTAATCGAACCCCTGCGCCTCGATTAGTCCAGGTGCCTCGATTAGTCCAGTTTTTCAGTTTCTTAATGTAGGATAGGGACTGGACTAATCGAGCACTGGACTAATCGAGTAATCCCCTTTCACATTAGGCTATTTTCATAATTATGGTGTGCTTCTCAGCAAACTTTCACCAAGTTTTGTGTTGTTTGTAGTCTCGTTCTTTCAAAAAGGTGAGTACATTATTTTCATACATATTTAGAATAAGCATGAGAGCAATCTCACTATTGTAGAACAGGAGTGGGCAATTTTTAAACGCAGTTGAATAACATTATGTATATTATTTTAATCAAGTCAATAATTAGTTTTCATCAATATTTTGCATTTCTTTTATGAACACTAACATTTGAAATCGAATCACTTTATAATTGAAAAATTAAAATAGGCTAATAGTCTAAGCTCTCTAAATGGGCTACAAACCCATGAAAGTTTTTTTCTATGGTTTTCAGTTTCATTGTTGGTGAAATTAACGGTCTCTGTGCGTTTATTGAAATACACAGTCAGAAGATCGTTCATTATTAAATTTGTAGTTTGCGTAGATATTCGAATTTTTGTGTGATAGATTTTATCGAATATTCAATTACATATTTCATTTTATAATGAGAATCAATTTTTTATATGGTTAACGCTTAACTCTCTTATAGCTCCAAATATCTGTCTAATGTCTTTGGGGTGATCAAAACCCAAATTTAATTTCCCTCTCATCGAATTCGTATAATTGTCTCATCAAATTCTGTAGGCTAGTTGAAAATTTAGTAGCCGATAGACTGAAATTTTAGTACACAGTGTTCAAAACACCTGAATATTCATCATTCCATATCATTTTACCCTACCATGGATTGAAAGAGCCTTATTAAAAGAGACTTATTGATCTATAACCCTGTGATTAACAAATATCTCATTATAGAGAGGTTACTGAACCTCCAGTAACAGTTTATATCTTCGACTTTAAACTTCAGAATCTAGTAACTAATTTTTCCTTCCAGAATTTTCAACTATTTCTCTGGGGCTGTCAGCCCAAAGGAAGCTTGCTCCCAGGTCAGTGCCTATCGGGCTTGATTGAGAATCAATCCTTGTTTGTCGAACACCAGCAACAACATATTTTTGATTTCAAAATGGAGGTAGGTGGTGTAGAAGTTTATAATCTATATCTATAAAAGCGAAATGGCACTAACTGAATGACTGACTGATTCATCACCAGAACTAAAAATCCACTAAACCGAATGCGTTCAAATTTGGCAGGCATGTTTAGTTGGACGTTTAGACGCGCGCTAAGAACGGATTTTAGGAACTTTTCAAGGATACGCCAAATATTTAAGTTTTTCTTTAGTTTTTCGGCGTTTTCTCAATTTTTTCGAGAACCAATCGGTAGAAATGTTGATATTTGGTAGGTAGGTTCAGATAAGGTCTAGAAATGTTGTGTTGAGATATTATTGAATTCCGTTCAAGATTACGCCAGTAATCAGGTTTTTCAAAATTGTAGATGTATTGCGGGTTGCATATTTTCCGCCTTGATACGACCAATCCTTACTGTAAATTCAATGGTTCAGCGAGATTATAGATAAACTTATTTGGAAGATATTGAGTCAAGTTTCAAACTATGTCCGATATAGTTCCCAAGGTTACGCTCAATATTAGCGTTTTACTATTTTTCGGAATTTTCAGAGTTTTTCTTGGATTTTTCGAGAATAATTGGTAGAAAATCTCGAAATTTAGTGAACAGGTCCGGATTAGATCTAGAAATCCCTTGTTCAATAAGTTTTGAATCGCTTCTGAACGGAATTTGCAGGCGAGCCTGTTTGTCTCAGCTTACACTGACAGAGGTTATGCAGGCGAGCGAAGCGAGCCTGTTTGACCCACTGACACTGCTGATACTGTCGGGGGTCCAGGCGGAGAAGGCGAGCGAAGCGAGCCTGTTTGACCCACTGACACTGCTGATACTGTCGGGGGTCCAGGCGGAGAAGGCGAGCGAAGCGAGCCTGCCGGATAGTTTTTTATAAATTTAAATAAAAGAGAAGTCCACTGTCCACCTGTCTATCACATGGAAAACCTTAGTTGACAAGGTATTCTCCACCCCTGAATTTTCATTCTATTGGAAAAATAATATTCGTGTAACCTGGCTGGCTCAGATCTGGTGTCAGAGTTTTCAGGTCGCTCCTGATCAATTTCAGGGCCTCTGACATGACTTAACGACTGTTTTTAGGCAGCCGGGACCGACGGCTTAACGTGTCCATCCGAAACACGGGAAAGTGGCCTGAGAAAAATTCCTGGTCTGACCTGTGTTTGAACCCGGGACCTTTGGGTTGCAACGCCAGCGCTTAACCCACTCAGCTACGCCACCCCCTATAGGAGAATTCTATCTCACTGTAAATGAAATAACATTTTAAATCACAACTTCGTGTTTATTTCAACCTTACACATTGAGTTTATCTTAAAAACTAAAATTGTTATTTATTTATTATCTAAAGTTGTTATCACATATGCTATCATCAATCCATATGTTGTGATCAATCCGCTGCTATAACTATCCTACAATTCTATCATTTCATTCAATTTTCAATTTTCCGCGCCGTGCCTCTCTACTTGGTGCACGGTTTCCTTTTATTCCAATTAAGTATATCCATTTCTCATCATCATTCTTTGCTTACCTTACTAATCCCCTGTATCCTTTCCTAAGAATGTACATCTTCATTTCAGAACTTGGCATCTTCATCCAGAAAGATGAAGAAAGATTGCTTATTATTGTACATTTATTATTGTTATGAAGAGGAATTGTTAATTACATATTGTTCGAATAATACTACTATACTTTCCCCGTTAATGCGTACTGTACCCATTATTGTCGAATAATGATCTTGTTTTCATGAAATTCAAAGAATACATTTATGTACGAAAAATACCTTTTTTGAGATCACAATGTAAATCGACATGGATTTTCAAAACCGTAGTTTCATGAGCTCATTATGCATAATGGGTTAATCATTATTATGGGTTAACAACGAATTTGATAATCATAATAGTACATTTTAGACACTGTTTCACCAAACACAAACCGAACTTGACCAAACGCGAACCAAACACCAAACCCACAACTATTGTATTTACCAATTGATAATGATTAAATAATCTAAGCCTACACATAATTATCACATATTTCATGATTCTAGGACATGGCCAATCCCGATTCTGCTCGAGATCAACTAAATTTGGATTCCGTTTACAACTATTTGAAACACAAATTTCTCCCATGCACATGGAATAAAATACAACGCAGTAATTTCAAGAAACAGTGCAAACCCTACACCCTGGTCGATGGTGTACTACACTATAAAAAAATGTAAAGGGTGAGAGTGGAGAACGGAAGCTTGTGCTCGTGAAAGTAATCTCGGAGAAGACCGAGCAACAGAGACTTATAAAGGTATTCCATGAAGGGTTTGACAATAGTGTTGAGTCTCGAGCGCTTTCTTCTCATCGAGGTATGAATACCACTCGGGATCTAATTTCAAGAAGGTTCTATTGGCGAAATATTTCTACAGATGTGTCAAATTACATCAATAGTTGCATGGCATGTCAGAATGTTAATCCACAGCAACTGAAGGTGATTCCAGAAATGCAGCCAGTGCCAGTACCAAAGAAAGTAATGAGTCAGATAGGAATCAATCTAGTACAGTTGCCGGAGTCAGGGGAATGAAATTTTTGATAGTAGCGATCGATTATTTTTCGAAATGAGCAGAGGCTAAAGCTCTCAGGAGCAAGGAAGCCAAAGAGACTGCCAGATTTGTTTACGAAAACATCATTTGTCGACATGGATGTCCCAACATCCAAATAAATGATCAAGGGCGAGAGTTTGTCAACAGAACATTTGAAGAGATAAAAAACTTAACTGGAGTAAATTTGAGGATGACCTCACCATACCATCCACAGGCCAATGGGATGGTAGAGCGTCAAAATAGGTCGATAAAAAACTTCATTTTGAAAACACTACAAAAAGAAATTGACAAGTGGCCAGAAGTCTTGGATGGAGTCCTTTTCGCACTACGTACCTCAAGGCATTCGAGCACTGGGTTTTCACCTTTCTCTTTAATGTACAACAGGGAGCCGAATTTGCCCATCGACGTAATGGGAAGAGAAGAAGTAGAAGAAGAAGAAGAAGGAGACGAAGAGATAAATGAGAATAATATGAGGGCAGAAGGAGAAGGAGAGAGGAATGTGAATGAGTTTGAAGAAGATGTAGAAGAAAGTGTATTGAACATGACTGATTTCACCCATCATCTCGACTTTGCTTTAAAAGTAAAATCTGCAGCTGAAAACAGAGCCAAAATGAACATTGATCGTTCACAGAAGGTACAAAAAAGAGCATATGATAGACGTCATCGAACAGGAGCGAATCATTTTGTAGAAGGAGATGAAGTACTACTTCGTAATATGAAGAGAGACGATAAAAAAGGACTTTGGAAGGGAATGCCGTGGCTTGGTCCATATATAGTGGAGAAGGTTGAACAGTCCAGCTGCGTTCTAAAAACACAAGATGGTAAAATTCTGAAACGCAGGCAGAATTTGTGCAATTTGAAAAAGTGATCAAAGAGGATGGATCTTGTCAGAAACAAAGGAAAAGAAGATGATGGTGATGATGAGGACGTTGTGCTTGTTGAAAATATTCAGCTGAAAACTCATTTTCACCCTGTAGATACATTCTGGCAGAAGACAAAATGCAATGAGCTAAATCTGCAGTTTTCTAGGCCCTTAACATGCATTCAATACTACCAAAAATTACCACTTACAAAACCAATAGACATACAGAGAATATGTGGGGATGGGAATTGTTGGTTTCGGGCAATCTCATATGTACTAAGTGGTTCTGGAGACCATCACCAGGGAATACGTCACCTGATAAACAACACCATGTCATCTGATCCGATAAAAGATAGGGTAAAATGTACTTTTCCCAATTACAACAGTGACATAATGAGAAAAGATGGCGTATGGGCTACTGAGGCTGAAATTTTTGCAACAGCTGAGTTTCTAAATACTGACATTTTCGTTTACAATCAACATCCAAATGGTGGTTATCAGTGGCTCAAGCACTCAAAATTTTTCATATCAGGAAGAGCTCCAGAATGTGACGAAGAACAATCAAGAGCCATATACATTGTAAATATGAGTGGAAACCATTTTGAAGTGGCGCTTTCTGTAGAAGCACCCTGAACTGTGGACTTGTGAGGAGCCAGAAACCACTGACAACCATAAACTATTTGAGGTGAGTTCAATGTTTTTAAACCTTCCTAGTGTGCCTTTTGCAGATGGTGAATAATGGAGTTAATTTAATCTTCTTTCTGGAAATTTGAAGTTGTGTATGTTTCTCTAATTGAAGTTCAAGTTGTGTATGGCTGTAATCTTCTATATTCATCTAATTTATTTATATTCAATTAGAATGATCTTTTAAATTTGATAAGAAATTGTAAGAAAATAGAATACAAGACTTAGTAACTTACTGTACACTGGATTCGAAGGTATAATGCATCCATCAAGTTTACATTGAAGTTTCTTCCTGTGTGTGACTATTCATTAATCCAATTTATTTATTTTCAGGTAGATTGAGCTTTTAAATTTGATAAGAAATTGCAAGAATAGAGGATACAAGTAGGTACTGTACACTGGATTCGAAGGTAATGCATCCATCAAGTTTACATTGAAGTTTCTTGTTGTGTGTGACTATTTATTAATCCAACTTATTTATTTTCAGGTAGATTTGTAAAGATTTGGAAGCCTCTACCAATTGTAATGTTTTGGGATCCTCCACCATTTTATAACAATGGGAAGAGGTCTCCACAATTTTATGATACAGTTTTATGAAAGGGGGCGTCCACCAGTTCCCAGACAGTAACACTGTAATTTATTCAAGTCAAAATAGCGTAGCATGATGGTAGAGCAGGTGAAAAGTTAAATTTAGCAGATCTAAAGTTGAGTTGGAAAATTTGAAAGGAAAACAAATGGTTTTTGATGGAAATGTCAAAATTTTTTATTCACCCAGAATCTATAATAGTTTTGATATTATAGCACACATGAATCCAAATTTATGTATTTCAATATTTCTTAAAACAAAGTATCGAATTTTACCTGATTAGTTTTTATTTCTTGTCTGAAGAGTTTTTTTAATTTAAGTTATTTTTTATTATTATTTTTTATTTCAATTTTATTTAAAACTTCAGTTAAAAGTTATTTGAAGAAATGATAATTTCAATTTTATTTGAAAAGTAAATAATTGATCATATTTATTTTATTTAGAACTTGATTAAAATTTATTTAAACAAATTAATTAAAAATGCATTATTAATTTTGGAAAGAATAAAATTGAATGAAGTATATGATTGGTACGATACCCAAACCGCTGATGGTCAATCCTTGATGGTCACCATGGCAGAATGGAAGGCCCCACGGAAAGTCCAGGTCCCAGAACTGTCTCAGGAGGAAGACAACGAAAGAGTGTCTTTTAAAACGATTTAATTTAGTAAAAAATATTGGAAGCTTTTTTGCTAGCTGGCTGGAGGGGAGTCTAGAAGCCTAGCCCCACTCCTCTCACAGCACAACGTATTTGGATAATTTCGTCAGCAAAATTCTGAGAGCTTCCGTTCTCACGAAAACTTTCAGAAGCTAACAATATCTGAATTTAAATTTGAAAGGAAAAAAATAAAATGATGATTAAAAATAATGCTTAAACTTTGGGGATCTGTCAAACCTTATGGTTCATGACATCTCCCCCTCCTCCACATTGACAGCCGACCCTGGCTGTCCATTCTGGGCATCATGGACTTGATACAATATAATTCGTTGAGATAATAACATAACTTCAAGTTGAACTCTTCAGACGTTAGCAAGGACACTTAAAAAATTGTTAACAATTCAACTCATAAACAATTCATTATAAAATATTTTAAATGCTATTTTGAACAATAAATTCCAACAGACTTAATGAGAATTAAATCTTTTTTGGTGAATTTAAAATTAAATTATGTTTTTTCTTCAATGTCAAATAAAATTATGTTGTGTAAATAATGGCAAATTGAAATTTTCTGATCCAAAATGCTTATAATATTATCATCAAAATAATCCATGTGGATCATAATATTACCTAATTATGCTAATAACCCATAATAATATTTTTAGGGTAGTCCTACAATTACCCTTTTTTAGTAATATACCCATTTAGAAAGGCAACCCTTGAGTGCTACAATAGAATAAGTAAACATAATCATAGTAATAATAATAGATAATAGATAATGAATAAATGATTTTAGATATATATATTAAAATTCTATAGTAAGAATAGCTGTAGGATTCCATGTCCATTAACATTCTGAATAATATACAATAGCCTAATATTATTATCATTGTAGTCGTCATACATTGTCGCAATCAATAATCATAAAAAACCATTAAAATTCCATTGTAATAATAGTAGTAGTATTAAATGTTCATAAATCTCCTTAATAAATATCATCATAATCGTTGTCCAATGCTCTATAAAAATTATAGGAATCAACTAATGAATAATTATTTTTACTGCTGAAAATCTTCAATGATTCAAGACTTATTTGCTTGATTCTCAAAATTTCATAATAAAACACAGTTCAATGTTATTGTAATTATCATAATACACTTGATTAAAAGGGTCGCCGTCAAAGTGTCTCCCCGACCGTTCCCTCTTGGTTTTGAGCACAGGCGTCAACCAGTACCCTGCTGAAAATATGCCAGTGCCGACAAAGTGTCTCCCGACATCCGTTCCCCTGCTAGAACGAAGGATACTCGCTGTCGGGATCGTGCCCGACAACGATTCCCCTTGAGCGCTGCCGACAAAGCCTCCCCGACATCCATTCCCCTGGTCGAACGAAGGAGACTTGCTGTCGGGATCGTGCCCGACAACCATTCCCCTGGAGCGCTGCCGACAAAGTGTCTCCCCGACATCCGTTCCCCTATTGGGCATCAACACCAGCTTGTATAGTCTGTCCAAGCAAAGACCCTCTGGCAAGATGAGAAAATGACTCCAGCTCGGTCAATATTTTTCAACAAATATCGATTTGGTCTCAAATTGTAGATCAGAATGTTTCCTACGATCGACACCAAATCAATCATTTTTGAACCAATATTGACCGAACTGGAGTCATTTTCTAACCTTACCAGAGGGTCTTCTTTGCTTGGACAGACTATAGCAGGCGGGAAATGAGGGCTACAATCACACTGCTTAACACATTCTATGAATTTGATTATTAGAAGGAAAGCTTGTTAATGTTGTGATTGATACGACTGCAAACATTAAAAGAACGAGTATATTTCTCTTCCCAAATTCCTACACATGAATGAATGAAAGGATAATTTTCACCAGTAAAAAGGCAGGTGAGTTACAATCAAAACAATTTGATTTTAACTGTGAGAATCACGACAAGAGAAATGAATGAGACTTTAAAGCCTGTATGGAATGGCTATAAAGCCTAATTTGAAATATACTCTACCAAATTTGACCAAGAAATTCTGTCAACTTCATGTTTATATTTTCATCCTCTAATTTCGTGATTTTTTGATAGGCATATCCATAATTATGATTATGGTTAGTATCACGATAGTATTTCTATTATCTTAGTGAATCATAATGAATCGTATCACACGATAGTATTTCTATTATCTTAGTGAATCACAAGAGATATGAATATGAAATCAATTATTCATCTCTCAGGGACTATAACCAAAGTCTATGGGAAAATAGAAAACGCAAGAATTGAAATAGACTTAATAGGCTTTTTTGTAACATGCTCCTCTGCATCAGATAGAACGTAAAAAACTGCGTTGAGCACCGTTCCAAAACATTTCACGGGATTTGTCCAACGAAAGTTCAAAGGGAATATCTTTTTTTCACAGAAAATCCCCCAATATAGTAAAGATTTTCAACTTTTTTGTTTACGCAAAGTTTAATGTTTCGCTAATTTTAGGTGGAAGGTAAAAGTAAAACTGGAAGGGATTGGTGTGGAAATCTTCAAATGCTCAATACTGTAGTTGTAGTGTACAGGGGATGATTAAAAAACCTCACATTTTATCCTTGAGTGAATCATGAACACTATTTAACTTAATCGAAAGATCTTGTCCAACGCGGGTGCAAGGGATGTTAACGCCCTGCCAAGCCGCAAAGCGCAAGTTGAAATCTTAGTATTGGTAATCACGTAATATGAACAAGAGTCAAAAAAACGTTTTTTGTTGTTTTTTAAATATAGTTACTCTGTCTTGTGAAAGAGCATGCCATATATTTTCGATTATATCTCGGTTCATAGGCCACATAGAGTTCTGGTTTTTACAAGTTGATTGGTACCCTACTATCCGACACTACAATTTAAGCAAAGTTTTGATTGGATTCGGTGTTAATTTGTTTTCCAATTGAATAAATGAAATTTGAAATGAAACAATTTATTTACCTGTGTATTGATTAGTGAATCAGGTGTTGAGCGAATTCCATCACTTTCAAGTTTCAAAAGTAAGTTATGTGTTTATCAGCTGTACACATCATAATTATGTTATTTTAATTTATTGCCTTTCAACTCCAAAGTCTCTGTGTTCTAGGACTCGCTTCTGAATTATTCCGCTCTAAATTTTATAATTCGATCATAATTTAAAATGAAAAGTAAAAGATGAAAATAACAGTATAATAGTAGCCTATTTAATTAGTAGCCTAATTTTGAAAAATATAAACACTTTTTTAAATGCACAAAAAAGAAGAAAATAACTTTCTTGATCACACTATTGGTTAATAGGCCTCTCTTATATTTCTGAAAAAAGTATTCAAATACAACTCAAACGGAAAAGGTGTGTCTCAAGACAAATTAAGCTTTAAAAAGTAGAAATATTTGCTTAAAATTCTAGTTTCGAGCCACAATTTTTTCCTTTGAGTTGTATTTGAATATTTTTTTAAAAAATATAAGAGAGGGAATTCCTATTAACGTATGAGTTGTATTTGAATACTTTTTAAAGAAATATAAGAGAGAGAATTCCTATTAACTAATAGTGTGAAGAAAGTTATTTTTCCTTTTTGGTTTGTTTAAAGAAGTATTTATATATTTTTTAAATTACTGTTATTTTACATTCCCACTCTATAAGAATTCTGAATTCGCAAATCATTTTTTTCGCTCAGCCAATTAAATACCTCTTATAAACTCGAACAATAGGTGACATTCCAGGGAGTAACTAGAAATTATTTAGTCATTAAAAATCAACATAATATTCTACTGTGTACTATTATTCCTTTCAGCCCAAATAACCAATTAGAATGAATGAGTTAGCTCGTAGTAACCTCAAGTTATTAATGAGATACTCAACATAAGCAGAATCTTGACACTCGTGTACTGCTGCTACTAATAATTCAAAAAATAACACGTCCACTACCCTTGCACTAAACCAAACAATGTATAATTGGATAGATCAATGTACGGATCATTAAGTTTTGGATGTTCGTTTTGAGATTAAAGAATAGATGCTATTTTCGACAGGCCTCTACCTAGACCAGACTAGGGAGCTGTTGTCAACGCTAATTAGGGTTGTTGAGTTGGAAACCCCCATAGTACTGTATCTGTGGAGCGTGGGAGTCTAGATAGATTGTTGAATTCAGTGAATGGGCAGGATGTATTATTTTTAGAATTGGAAGTAGTATCTCAGTGTCTAGATTCTGCTTATTATGTCAATGTCTGCTTCCTTCGAAAATATTTCTTAATGAACATGTGATGATGGTCTACAGTCTACAGGGTAAGGGTAATGAACTTTACATGTACGGAACCTGATATGGACAGTGTTGACCTACAATTGATTTCGGGTACATAGGATGAGCAAATAGGTAGATTGATCGATAGTTGGTGTGAGGGGAGTTTTAGCACAGAAATTGTTATGAGAATATAAAAACTATAAATCTTATAAGGAATACCAAAAATTATTTATTAGTATTTCTTTATTTCGTATTTTAAAGGATGAAATAGGAAAACCTTACTTGACTGTACACAACATGCGATAGTATTTTTTCACAGTAGGAATAGCCTAAGTTACTCCTAGAAAATTTCATTTGCAAAATCGAGAATTCAATGCCTTCTGATATTATCGAATATTGTAATAATTGCTTCTACTTTTTCCAAGCATTGATAACTTTCACTTGTTGAGTACCAGTAGTTGTGAATGTGATATGATAGTTATACAAATTGAATGAAAATATTGAGTTTTACATGAAGCACATATCACGTCATTCATCAGAACTACGTAGGTAGAAGTTGAGGATTGGATAGGATTCAGGTAAAACAATTCTCAACTACTGTTATTGAAACATCTATTGTGTTGAAGCTCTTTGTTATTGACACAAAAGATTTCTGGGGCGACCCTCAGAATGGGACAGAAGGTGAGATGGAAGTCATCATAGAAGTTATGGGATAGCAAAGATTATAGAGGACCGTTGTTTATTTTACAACAACGGATGTTTTGACACCCACACTAGAAAACAAAAAATCGTATGCAACGAGCTGGAATAATTTGGTAAAGGGGTGCTCTCCGAAACTACCGGCGCCCAGAGTACAATAGAGCCTACGTGTTTAGAAATTTATGTCTGTGGTGGCCATGAACCACTGGACTCAAATTTGTGAATTTGGTCTCAAATTTAAGAGAACTTAATTTCGCCTTGAGGGATTTTGAAGTACGAATGAAATAATTCACAATTCAAAGTCACAAACTTTCAAAGTAACGGAATAATTCTTGTAAAAAAATATGGAGTTTTCAAAATCTATAGTATTATATGTTGATATCACCAATCAATTTATTAATATCTAATGATCTATAGAAACTGAATGTATTTCAAACGCCAGTTCATGAAATTCTATATTTTTCACAAGGACTCTCAGGTATTCGATTAAGGATACAAAGAATCATAATACCTAAAAGATTGAATCTCCTCCAAACACTCGGTGGGTGGGTGGGTGTTTAGAATACAGATATAATTTAATCACCTTGCAAAGTTGTTCAACACAAATAATCTATTAACATTAAATTTCATTACTAGGAATGGCGTCTTAGCTCTGTATGATATTATTGCGAAATGTGTGTCTAGAGTGCAGAAACCCCTGGATTCAAAATGATTACAGTTTTGATAACATTCCAGCAAATCCAAAGTCCAAGGTAAATTCATAGGTTAATCAAGGTGAATTCCTAGGTTAATCAAGGTAAAATAAAACATTTTAACTAAGTTTCAGTTAAATGATTCAATTTGAACTTATCCAATACTCTTTGGTCCTTCTTTCTTTTAAATTCACGATGGACTCTCATTAGGCACGATATCATCATTCTTCCCTCTCCCGTTGTGCTCCTGAGCTATATCCTTCTTTACCCTACGACGAAAAGCCTACTATTCGATCTCTCAACAGTATTGTTCTCTCATTCAGTATCTCAGCTGTATTTAATGGAAAAACACTTTGGATAGGCAATGTAATCTTGGAAAAAATCAATATCACTTTGAAAAATATCTGCTTCCAAGAAAGTTTAGCTACTAAAGCCACGTTTACACCGGAATGTTAATAACATTAGTTAATATGATGAGTTTAACATTAGTTAATATGATGTAGGAAGTGTAAGTGAGTCAAACAGGCTCGCTTCGCTCGCCTGCAAACTCCGTTCAGAAGGGATTCGAAATTTATTGAGCACAGCATTTCTACACCTAATATGGACCTGTTTACCTAATTTCCACATTTTATGCCAATTTGTTTTAGAAAAATCTAAGAAAAACTCAGAAAATTCCAAAAAATAGTAACACTAATATTAAGCGTAACCTTGGGAAGTATATCGGACATAGTTTGAAACTTGATGCAATATCTTCCAAATTAGTTCATCTATAATCTCGTTGAACCATTGAATTTACAGTAAGGATTGGTCGTATCAAGGCGGAAGATATGCAACCCGCAACACATCTACAATTTTGAAAACCTGATTACTGGCGTAATCTTGAACGGATTGCAAAAATATTTCAACACAACATTTCTAGTCCTTATCTGAACCTGCCCACCAAATATCAACATTTTCTACCGATTGGTTCTCGAAAAAATTGGGAAAAGGCCGAAAACTCTGGAAAAAATAAAATATTTGGCGTATCCTTGAAAAGTTTTAAAAATCCGTTCTAAGCGCGCGTCTAAACGTCCAACTGAACATGCCTGCCAAATTTGAACGCATTCAGTTCAGTGGATTTTCAGTTCTGGTGATGAATGAATGAATCAGTCAGTGCCATTTCGCTTTTATAGATATAGATGGTAGAATAATATTCAAATTTGTCGCCTATTGTCAGCTGCTGAAATAAAGACTTCTATCACATGTTCAAACTGAAGATCAATTTATGACTTCACATGAAAATTCCCTTGATTTGAGAACATTATTATTTCTCAAGATAATATCTCCAAATTTGCCGCTAATTTTCAATCAGCTCTTCTATTGAAATCAGATGGATTTTCAAAATTTTCCATGTGTCATTCTTTTCAGCCGTAATTATTGTGTTGAAATATAATAGGTACGGGAGTATATATAGATATACCGTTGCTGAGAGCTTATTTTTTTCGCCTGATAAAGAATGATGAGTCGGTCGATTTCATTGTCCAACAAACTTGACCTGTATAAAGGTTCGAAGAATATATGTTTTGAATTTGAAGCTGATTAAAGAAGGCGTTCGTGAATTATTGTCGAACACACAAACGAACGAACTTACGAAAAGACAGACAACGAATTGATCGTTGTGTCAGAAGTAGAAACTCGCTTCGCTCGTTCAATAAATGCAATTTTATACATTGATAAAAACGAACATAGATCTACTATTCGTGTTCCACTTCATTAAATACGTCCAACTGTTATCTAATACTTATGAATATCGAGGCAACGAGCTTCGCTCTGCTGCTGCGACCGCACCGCCTCACGGATAGGATGCACAGATGCACCTTTTCTAATTTACTTTAGAATTCCAATAACTTAATTTCAAACCATTTCATAACTTTTGAAGTGATGACATTGATATTGTAAAAGAATATCAATAAGTATATTGACTAAAAAAAGTCATGAATATCAGCTAAATAAAAGATAACTAGTAATCTAGTACTTGATGCTGGTTTGTTAGCATCATACGCATTCAAACTATTATTCGTTGTATTATTATTCCAATACTGCAAAGATGGTAAAGTACACAGATAATAGAACACATTAGTATCCTAGTATCTGTAGTAAAGTAGATCAGATTTTCGCTCGATGAAAATATGGGTTGATTTTCCAACCTCTGTATAAATTTCAACTTTCAATTTTTGAATGAATCCTAGTAGTTCTGTGAACTACTACTTAATGTATATAGTAATATTATTTCAGTACACAGGTAATTCCCTTTTTCTTTCATATTATCCTTGAAATGACATATTTCAAATAACTTTATACATACATCGTCGCACAATTTCCACAGAACATTCCTGTCCAATTCCATCACAATGTATTGCCGCGTTTCGTCGTAAACGCGGAACAAACATAAAAATTCAAAATCGTCGTTTTGAATCTAGAACTCACGTTCGGTCAATTAATAGATTAAGGAGGTATTTGGGAGGTCCTGATGGAGCTAGGCAAACATATGATAATTGGGGCATTAAATAGAAATATCTGGTACCGAGCTTTGCTCTGAAGCTGCGGCCGAACTGTTGAATTACATGAATATGATATTGTAAAAAATAAATTCAAGATTGATATGATCACCTCTCACAATTTTTTGACATGAACATGTGTTATATTGAATGTAACTCCATTTACTCCAGCTGGATAGCGTTGGTCAGCTAACGATAACAGCCATTATACGCAGTACTTGGGATTATGCCTGAATAAGGAATATTTAATTCTATTAAAATGAGAAGACATGAAACTTGGTGACTGTAACAATTCTATTCATGTGACTTCATTTCTAATTCTCAAACAAATTCGCTTCGGCAGCTGGCGGTCGGAAAGAGTGCATTTCAAATGCAATTCTATGATGGCTCAAATCATATGACTTGTAATGAGCTATTCAGGGTATAAATTCAAAGGTGCCGTTTTCGAAAAACCCATGAAAAATACCGTTTTTGGCATATTATTTGTCATTTTCTCCGCCATTTTTTATTGGATTTGTTTCGTTGATGGCTCAAATTGTAGGACATAATAAGGGTATTATAAACGCCAATTTTCAAATCGAAAAACGATTTTGGTCGATTTGTAGTGATTTTTCAAAATTTTCATCCCCTGATTTCACCCCCTACCCTTGGACCAATTTGACTGGTTAACGAACTTGACCAAGATATTAACACTGATAATTCCTGTGCAAAATTTGGTCGCTCTCCGACGAGCCCTTCGGGAGTTATCGACTTCATAGGAATCTGTACATATATATATGAAGTAATATATACTTCATATATATATATATTATACTTATAATTCATAAGTATATATATATATATATATAAATAAATGTAATAATATATACAGAAGACACTTGTAGAATTGTAGACACTTGAAAAATAAATAAAATCAAACACCCTTTTTTGAAAACTTTAAAATTATAAAAACACATACATGTTTCGGCACATTAGCCCATTCTCAATGTGGATAAAAATAGTAATCAAATAAAATAGAATCAAATGTGGATAAAATAGTAATAGTACACTTGTACATTTAGAAACTAGACTTAACTTTCATTTTTGAGCCAGGGATATTTCGGCTGAAGCATATATATATATGAATTTGAACGGACATCAAATTTGTGTTCTAGGGACTCGAAAACGTGTAAAAAATATATCACATCATAAATTTTCGATTGTTAGGGCAAGACCAATAGTGCATTTTTTTTAATGAAATGCACTAAAATAGACCATACCGGAATTGTGATTTCATGTGATGTTATGAGGGGACAGTTTGTCGGGATCGCAACCGACAACGGGACCCCTAGAGCGTTGCCGTCAAAGTGTATACCCGACATCTGTTCCCCTACTAGAAAGAAGGAGACTGGCTGTCGGGCCCGTGCCCGACAACCATTCCCCTGGAGCGCTGCCGTCAAAGTGTATCCGCGTCAGCGGAGCACCTTCTAAAACCTGCTTGGAAAGGGGACCAGTTGTCGCCGTCAACCGGTCTCCTAAAAACTGGCTTTAAAAGGGGAATGGCTGTCGGAGAGACACTTTGTCGGGGAGACACTTTGTCGCGTACCCGATTAAAATCTCAAAAATTTAAAAGTTGTAAGAAGTAAGCAATTTATAATCCTTCTATCTACTGTTAGGTTTCCCATATTAGAATATACAAAATGATTTTTTTTTATATGAGTAGCGTACTGTGCTTGAGGTTTTTTTATTTATTTTATTTTTTTGAAATACACTAATGAATAATTTACCTAATCTATTTTTATCCTAACTTTGAACACTGGCTGCAGTGTTATAAATAATAAATAAATATTAGAATATCATCTCCTCTCACAGCACAACGTATTTGGATAATTTCGTCAGCAAAATTCTGAGAGCTTCCGTTCTCACAAAAACTTTCAGAAGCTAACAATATCTAAATTTAAATTTGAAAGGAAAAAATAAATAAAATGATGATTAAAAATAATGCGTGAACTTTGGGGATCTGTCGAACCTTATGGTTCATGACAGATTGAGCTTTTAAATTTGATAAGAAATTGAAAAATAGAGAATACAAGTACTGTACACTGTTCAAAGGTAATGCATCCATTAAGTTTACTTTGAAGTTTTTTGTTGTGTGTGACTTATTAGTAATCGAATTTATTTATTTTCAGGTAGATTGAGCTTTTAAATTTGATAAGAAAGTGCAAGAATAGAGAATACAAGTACTCTACACTGGATTTGAAGGTAATGCATCCATCAAGTTAACTTTGAAGTTTCTTGTTGTGTGTAACTATTTATCAATTCAATTTATTCATTTTTAGGTAGAATGAGCTTTCAAAGTTTATAAGAAATGTTAAGCACTATAATAAATAATAGGAGTGATGCTCTAGAGTCAAAGGTAATTTTCTATACTCAAGTAAGTTCACTTAAGTAGAGGTTTTGTGTGATTGTATTTGATTTATTGATATATTCACAACTGACATGTAAGAATCATTGGTAACTCAATAAAAATAAATTATCAGTACTAACATTATCTAGGTAGACTCAAACATTATATGTTTGAATGATACCATGAGCATTGTACATTGTGAATTGTAAATATCCTTGTATATACAGTAACTAATTTGGTGGAATCCAACATTTCATAATACCATTGTACTTTGTGAATTGTGAATATCCTTGTATATACAGTAAGTAATTGGTGGAATCTAACATTTCATAATAGGTGATTCCATTCTTACAAAATCAGAAATGGTAGGTAAATTGTTGTACAAGAAACAATCACTATCCAGTACTGGTATCAAGTACTTACTTTTTTGTTTACAAATAAGGTATTGTTGATTATATTAGCAATATTATTATTTTATAATATGTTTTATTGAATTTCTCATAATTATAAGAGAAGAATGCTGCACAGTAATTTATGAATGAACTCGAGTATATATTTGCACTGAATTTGACAATAGTCCTAACTTATTCACATAGAATAACAAAATTGCATGGTAAGCACTTTCTATCTATTCATTTTATTCCTCTTAATTTAGAGAGCATAAGCAATGTTGTACAGTAATTAATTAATCACCTTTATTACTACTTGCACTGCATTTGATAACAGGCCTAACTCATCAACAGATATAAGAAAAATTGCATGGTAAGCACCCTCTATCCATCCATATTATTTTTATTGATGTTGCACATTAATTTATTATTGAATCACCTTCATAAACAAGTGGAGGAAATGTATTTGAAAATTTATTAAGGTGCTGGAAAACACATGCCAATCAATGGCTTGAAATTTCAGCTTGCCATTACACCAAGAAATAATTGTTTTTAGTGATCCTAACAAAATCTTAAGTTGAAAACCCATCTCTGTGACAATTGTTCACACTATCCCCACTAGCGGGGTAACATTGAACAAAGGGACAGGATACTTTGGACTGACGCAACAAATGCTTCAAAAGTGATTGATACTATTTTTATCATAATAATGGAAATTGCATTATTAACATTCATATCAGATTTATTGAGCACATTGAATATTTAAAAAATGGAATAGGTCAGACTCAATCTCAAATCATCAATTAAACATGTTGTTGATGTCTTCCAACAACAACTGTTTTGTAGTATGGAATTGAGAAGGCACCTTCTTTCTGATATCACATATAATTTTCACACATATCTTGAAAGTTTATGACAGATTTATTATCCAATTTTTGATACACATACACAAGGCTAAATTTAACACTGTCCAAAGTATCACCACACATAATATACCACCAACAGCATCAGATCAATATAATTATCCATCCATGACCTCAAAATAGTTTTATCTGGTTGAGTTGATGCTCATATCGCATTTCCAGTATAATGAGAAAGAGATAGCCTATAATGAGATTGATACTCATTAATACTCAGCAGCCTACCTTGATCACTAACATTGGATAGGTACCAGTTTCTCTCATCATCAAGGCAATGAGTTTTGTTAGAAAGAAAACATAAAAAAATGTTCATTTATAACTCTACAATGCAACATTAGGACCCAACAGAATTATAAGTAGAAATATGACATTAAAAAGAGTGTCTTAGGCTACTTTGGATATAATAAGCTTTTGTTGCGCCATTAATCTACTGTAATCTGATAGGCCTACATATATAAATAAGAAGAACTGGCTAATTACCCAACTTGAACACTCTAGCAATAACATTAATTTAATAAAAACACCAACACTTTTTAAATGCTCTAAAAAGAAGAAAATTCCTTTTTTATCAAAACTATTGATAATGGAAATTCTTCCTCTTATACCTCTGAATAAAGTATTCAAGTAGGTTACAACTCAAACGAAAAAGTTTTAAAAACACATCAATGTTCCAATTTATTTTATTTTCGATCCCGGAAAAATTATTTGAAAATTTTAAACATGTAAGGTTCAAGAATGAAATGGAATAAATCAATACACTAATGCCACGTTTACACCGGAATTTTAATAACTTTTATGAATAACGTATTATTATATAGACTTTTATATTATATAACTTATTATAAAAAAGTTAACATTTGTTCTTAACATTCCGGTGTAAATGTGGCTTGAAGAAAACAGTTGGAAGTATGTCACCAATCGAAATTTGACAACTTTAAAGACATAAAATGAAAATCATACTTATCATGTGAACAGCTGATAAGCAAATTATTCAAAAAATTGAAAGTTATGGGATTTTCCAAACACCTGATTCACCAATACACACTCTTAAAAAACACATGCAAATTGTCTTACTATAGATTTTATTCATTCAATTAAAAAACTAATTAACATCGAATCCAATGAAGACGTTGGTCAAATTGTAGTGTTGGATGGTAGGTACCAATTTATAATAATAATAATAATAATAATAATAATTTTACTTACTCATTGCATGGTAAGCCACCTCTATCTGAAGCTGACATTTTTTATTTAATTGTTTACTTCAAAATGACTTATTAATAATTAATGTCACATACAATGAAGCTCAGCTTCAGAAAGGGCCAGTCCAAAGTCTGGAGATGCCTAGTAAACACATAGTCAATATTTCGTGAGTTGTCGTGAACTTCTTTCCAAAAATAATTTTATTGTTAAGATTTGGATCAAAGTGTATTGATAAATTGACTTTATGATGATTTAGTTACTTTGTTATGTATACTCTGAATGAATAAAATGTCTTCTGTACATGTTTTGAGCTTTATTTAATCAGCCTGTGTCATGGAACAATTATTTGACGACAGAGGAAGTAAATCACACTAACTAGAGAGAATTTAGAAATGGAAATTTTTAGTGAACGTCATTTTGCGCCGCGCCATGATCCAATGGCTGGCGATCTGTTTCTGAGATTGAGGTATAGAAGAGGAATGTGAACTCAATATCATATATTATATTATACCATTCTTTATCCTGAACAATGAACTGAACAGTCTGATCCAAGAGAGCAAAGACACCATGAAAAAAGCATCCCTATGGTTCAATGCAAATCGCTTTGTTCTTAATAACAGTAAAACTGAGCAACTTAATTTCAATTTGAAAAGAGGACTCTAAGGATTATTAAAAATAGAGCTTAATGTGTAACTCGAGCCATGTGAAACTTGAAACATATTATCAATTATCAATATACAAGCGTGTAATATATTTTCATTACACATGAATAACACAATGAAAATTAATTTTGATAATTAAATCATAAAATTTAATTAGATTTTTTATCTAATTTAAGTATTTATATCAGAGTAATCATTCAAGTAGTTATATCAGTAAGTAATTTATTATCAGAGGGAGCAATATTTTTTTAAAAATCGATGCAGCAGTCTACAATGCAGCAGCACCGATGACGCTGGAATAAAAGAAGACGCTGACGCATGGAATACAAGTTTCACGGCGCCACACCGTGATATTTGTATTCCCTACAACACCGATGACGCTGCAATACCAGAAGATGCTGACGCATGGAATACAAGTATCACGGAATACAACTACAGCGCCGCGAGGCTTGCCGAGCCTTGTTTCTATGTATTATATTGATATATAATATCAATATAAGATTATATTATATTATATTCTGATATATAATATCAGAAATTTAGAATTAAGGTGAGAGAGGAGTTGTTACAGGTTTCTCCTTATTCCATTCAAGAATTCTATTTGCATTATGAAATGCAAAGATTGACTTAGAATATAATTGACGAATCCGTGTACCTTTCACAGGTGGTCAGTGGGATGAAAAATGAAAAATCAAATCAAAAAATCAAAAAATATAATATAATAGTTTAATATTCCGGTTTATAATAAAAGTTTCAACAAGATTATTTTCCCTGAGTTGAACAAGGAGTAATAAATTTTATTTCTTAGTTCAGCCCTTACTTAATGCAAACTTCAGTCTCCTCTTCCCTGATATCTTATCTTTTTGTCTGGTTTAATAATTTTGTCAAGTAAGTACAGTAGTGTGCGGATACAATGAATTCTTGAAAGTTATATGTACTTTAATGCGAAATAGATTCATTTCATCCTATCTATAGGCGGTGTCACTGGGGGACCTGGCCTTGTTAAAAATATTCGCTTTATATCATATATCAGCTACCCCAAGACTCTGATGCCCGGTTTTTCCAAGGACACTGAACGTTGAAGGACCCTCAAATTTTGATAAACAGCTGACATTTTCCATGATAAGTATAGGAAATCTAGTAAACTTGAGGGTCCCTCAATTTTGAGTGTGCTTGGAAAAACCGGGCACTAGACTCCCACATGGGTGATAAACTCTGCCCGAGTTTTTATCCAATAACTCTATGATTCGAAGTTTTATCTTTTGAAAGATTCAATAGTGGAAAAAGTTTTATGTCAATGAATTTTGCGTGTGAGACCGGATCAAGTAGACTACATAGTACTGTATAGTTAAAAATAAATAAAAATCAAACACCCTTTTTTTGAAAACTTTAAAAATTATAAAACACACATACATGTTTCGGGATCTAAGATCCCGAGCAGCATGATCAATCTAAGATCCCGAAACATGTATGTGTGTTTTATAATTTTTAAAGTTTTCAAAAAAAGGGTGTTTGATTTTTATTTATTTTTCAATTATTTTAAACAGCCCTGTTTTAAAGTTCTTTACTGTATAGTTAATTCACAGAAGTCGCTGAACATCTTGGAAACAGTAACATTATTATAATTAAATGCAATACGTGACTTTGCGTATTTAGACCTATGATCAATCAATTGGAAAATGAAACTAGAGAAATAAGAACCTCGAGATCAGGAGTTCAATAGGAAATCATCATTTCAATGCAATATCAGAAATTCAAAGATGTAGGCCTATGTGTCATCACTATTATTTTACACAAAACTGCAAACTGTTTTGACTTTACAGTATCTTGATTCCCTAGGACAGTAGGTTAGTTGAAATAGAATTCCTAGTATTGGCTAAGCTAAAAAAAAACATTGAGCATTGTCAAAGAAACTGTCATGATCAGAAGTTCAGGGAATGGACCAGAGAGAGGTAATAAGGTTTAATTTTGAGAATAAAAGTTGATATTGAAAATATGCAGTGTTTTGAATTTATAAATAAACTCCTCTGGATGTGTCGTCTAAGATTCAACATTATTATTGTTATAGAATAAGTATTTTTTATATAATTTAGCGGAGCGAAGCGAAGCTCTAATGGATTAGGAAAGTCACTTTGTATAACTACTCCTCCGGAACCGCTCTACCGATTAAATTCAAACTTGCCATGGTGATAGTAGACATGGACGCCCAGGTTATAGGCTATAGAGCATTTTGGAAATTTGCATATTAAGGATGAAAAAAGGAAAAAAAGGATTGCTTACACACTATTACTATACACATTATTCATGCTATATTCATGCTCTCTGCACTGCAGGATTGCAACCTAACATCAGTTTTCAGAAACGTTCCTGGTCAGAAAAGTCTATTATGCTCTTGAAATCATGTTGGTATCACTGGCAGAATCGGCTCCTTATCGAAACCCTCATAGCCCAGTGGTTAGACTGGTTGGACTAGTATTTCACTGCTTACCAATCAGGGGGGGTTCGAAACCTGAGCAGAACATTATTTTTTTGCCGATTATTTTCAACTTAGAACAACTTCCAATATTATTTTACATAGAAATAAAAGAAATAAACGACCTTTTAAGATTTGTTTGGTTAAGAGTGGGTGGTAGTGGACGGCAAACTGCCGAACGGCAAAAGAACAATGTAATTTTTATCAATCTGGAGCAGATATTGCCTCTATTTATGGACAGAATTTCACGTTCTTTATGTCATTGAAAGAAATTTAATTCTCCAGGGGCGTTACTTTTTACTTTTTTGATTTTTAGTTTATTTTAATAATTATTGTATAATTAATTAACTAAAAAAGTGTTGAACTGTAATTATTGAAATGAACTAAAAATCAAAAAAGTAAAAAGTAACGCCCCTGGAGAATTGAATTCTCTTTCCAATGACATAAAGAACGTGAAATTCTGTCCATAAATAGAGGCAATATCTGCTCCAAGAGATTGATAAAAATTACATTGTTCTTATGGGGCTTGATTTTGCCGTTTGGCAGTTTTCCGTCCACTACCACCCACTCTTAAGAGAAAATTAAAAATTGAAAATTAACTCTTATTTTGAAATTTTACTCTGTCTGAACGGAATTTGCTGACACTGACAGCTGTTTTGCAGGCGAGCGAAGCGAGCCTGTTTGTCTCACTTACACTGCCTATACTGTCGGGGGTCCAGGGGGCAGGGCCCCCTGGCTAGGCGGAGAAGGCGAGCGAAGCGAGCCTACCGGCTAGTTCTGAATAAAATGGTGCCTGATTTGTCAGGATTCAATGATAAATAACTGAAATATGACTATTTTAATTTTAATTTCAACCTTTCACATTCAATATGGTAGTTTGGAAAAACTTAATGTGTAATACGGCCTGCGGCTTGATGTTTCTCTTGATGCAGCAAAATCACTCTATGCGTACTGATACACTAATAACTATATTGTACTGTTGAAGGAGGCAAAATGGGTTTTACCTGATGTCTTTATTAATAAAATTATTTATTCATTTGCATGCATTCAATATTTCTCAATATGCTAACAAACAATGGAAGCTTGTTTTGGAAATACACATAAATTTTGCCCAAATTTCATCCAATAGGCTTATTTTTTCACTATTTTTCAAGTTTATATTGATTCTCCTTTATAATTTGCTACTGAATAATTATTTCAAACAATCAGAGCACATTTGAGACCAAAAAAGGTACCGTCAAATGCTGTATTTCCAAAGTTGAACCACTCATAGAGAAAATGACTCCAGCTCGGTCAATATTGTTTGAAAATGATTGATTTTGTCTCAATCGTAGGAAACATTCTGACCTTCAATTTGAGCCCAATCAATATTTTTTCAACCAATATTGACCAAGCTGGAGTCATTTTCTCATCTTGCCTTATTCTATCAAAATGAACACTCACTTGAGAAAACATTCACTTAAAGGTTGTTGCTCCTATTTTATATCCTCATTTCATAACATTACATGGTAATAGAATGAGCCACTTTCACCATCAGCTAGGTTTAGCTAGGCTTAAAATACCGGGATCAAATTTTCGAGTCTATGCTTCAAAAACTTTTGGACAAAAAGAAAGCTCGCTCCGCTCAATTTGCGGCTGCCTCCGCATGCGCTTCCCTAGTTATTTCTAGGACTTTGGTCTGTATCAGAAATTTTCTGCGCATCTGTTTGCGCATGCACGTACACTTTGTAGTCAGTTTATGCTAGGCACTTAGAAAAGAAACATTGTCAGTTCGTGATGGAAACGTTTGAAACTAATCTATTTATTAGCGCCATTCACATGCAATCAGCTATTTGGGATACTGCTTCCGAGTCCTATCACGATAGGCAGGGCCGCCTACTTGGGAGTTGATGGCGCAAGTTGCGCCATCGGTGCCAAATTTGGGGGGGGATTTGAAAATTTTGGTGGGGAATCGATGAATCAATAAAATTACAGTAAAAAAGAGACATGGAGTTATTATTTTGAATGGTTCAATTACATGTAAACATCTCTATGTATTTGCAAAATCGAAAAAAAAATATTTCTGACAGTTGTGTAGAACTATTATGTTATTCTTATTGTGGATCAACAACGTCTGATCCATTTGCTGATCCATTCTTTCTGTTTACAAATCACCACGGCAGTCAGGCTACACTCGGCGTCATACATCCGCAATATTTGTCAGTGTTTATGTCATTTCTTAGAATGCTATTTTGTTCCTGTAATAGGTGTAATTATTCCTTCATAGTAAATAGTTGACAACTTGACGTATAATTATAAATAGTTGATTCTTCTCTTTTAAACAATGCTCATTTATTAGAGATTCAGTGATTCTTGATTCAGTCGTTGTTCAACTGTGGTGCTGGGTGTTTATATTCTGTATTCGGTGTTCAGTGTTTGGCTACGTCGTTTAGGCTTTGGGTTTATAGTTTTCTTTTATTTTTTTAAGTTACACTATTTAAAAATGCGTTTTCTAGCATATTTTTCCCCAATTATCTCAATAACCGTTAAAGTTGAAAACTGGAACTGGTTTCATTGAATTCTAGCTGATTTTACATAGGAATTTATTATTTTAGATCCTCACTAAATCCTCTAAAAAATTAGAAAAATTTATATATTTTGAAAAATCTCAATTTTCCACCATTGTTATCTCGGTAACAAAGCGTTTTGGGGGGTTGGTCGCATGGAACTTTTTCGTCTACTTGGTGTAAGGAATCAACCTGAGAAGTATTGTATTCCTCCTGAAACACCCTGTATATTTGAACGATCTAACTAATATCTATAGAATAATCTGTATAATAGAATAATAATATGACAGTTGTAGGCCAATAAGTTATTCTTATTAGGATTAAAAATGTCTAACGATTTTTCTGTTCACAAATCACCACGGCTGCCAAGCTAAACGGCGCCATGCATCAGCAATAATATTTGCCAGATCATTTCTCAGAATGCCCGCGAAAGTTTCAATAGAATTCAGACCTAAACAAACAAAATCGATTTTAATCTTTTCATGTTATCTGTAATTATTCCTTCTTAGTATATAAAATGTAGTTGACGACTTGACGTAAAAATAATTAGTTATTCAATTTTACACAATGCCATATTCAGTCGTTGTTCGAGTGTGGAATTAGGTAGGGTTGTGTTCGGTGTACTACGTTGTACTACCTGGTTTTGAAGATTTTTAGTACTGTAGTGTGATTTGTAATTTTTCGCAGTTTGTAGTGTGTTATATATGTTTTTAACTTTAATGAACGTACTAAATTTTAATGTCTTAAAAGTTGAAAATCTTCCAAATACAAATATGCAAATTTTTTAAAGGTACGGGATGACAAGTGGCTAGAGCACTATTTATTACATCTCATGATGTAATAATTCTATTGATTATCGATTCATATAAATTTCATAATCTGGTATCCATTTATTCGTTCAATTAAACTTTGTGGAGAAATACTGATTCGTAATAATTATATTCAGTACTGGATTCAAGGAGCCAAGAGGCGCGCGCCTAGGGGACCGCACCACAAAAATATCGAGAAATTTTTAAAAATTTTATTTCTTAGAACTTGGTAACCTGCATTCTAGCAAACTAATATCAATAAATGGCCACACAACAAACTGTGTAATATAATCTGTATCTGTTGAACGTAATGTATCTGTTAAATAATAATACAAGTTGAATTTTTTAAAACCTCTTGAACAAAATTACTGTCTTTACGATAGGACTGCGATAAGCTGTTCACCTACCTGGTTAAAGAATTAATCAAATGAATTTCATTTGATCAAAATGTGCATTTGAGCTTTCACAATTATTTAAAATCGCATATTATACAGTATAAACAATAATTGAGAAATTAATAGGGCTCTACACCATTAATAACAACAAATGATGAAACCTAATAATAAGTCTTCAAACTTTTGAAAATGGTGTTTTAGAGTAGTTTTTCCGAAAAACTCTCCCTATGGTAAATTCCCTTCTCCAGAATGACCATCATTTGACAGCTATTTGTTATCAATCTATTACCGTGGCAAGAAGTATTGGAAATTGTAGATATTTGATAAGCTGTTCTGAATCTGATAGTGATAAATAAATTATTGCTAATGAGTAATTATATGCTTTAAGTAGCCTTCAGCATCACCAAACCTACCAAAATTGGCAGTTTGGCACTTTACAAAATCATCGATAAAGAGGACCCCGACCCCCGCTTGCTAGCTGCGATGGTACACCATCCGGTTCAATGCTCCTGAGAGGGCAATTAGAAGAAGCATTCAAGTGTTATTTTAGTTATACTCCATATTATGGAATGAGTGTTAAATATATGTGTCTTTTGAATAAGTTAAATTGTATTCTTAACTTTATTTTTAAAGTGTTACGTCAAATGGAGTGCAGTTGCTGAAATCAGCTTTCATTGAATTGATTTCACATACTCTCAATCAATAAAGTTCATGATTCTGCTGGTAAAATTTTTTTCTCACGTTTTTAAGTGGTGGTGGGGGGGGGGGTTATGGGTTTTAGGGACTATTGGACAAGCAATGGATTTTGGGGGATTTTGCGCCATCAGACATGGGGGATGGGAGCAACCCTGACAAGATAGGAATAGGAAGAGAGCAGCTTGGGAGGCAGAATGTGAGGAGGTTATTCGCGGGAAAATCGGATGCAGAGAAAGTAGTGAAATAGTAGTAGTCTGTCCAAGCAAGAAGACACTCTGGCATCGATGAAAATGATCCAGCTCGAAATGTTGGTTCAAGAATTATCAATTTGGTAGATCAGAATGTTTCCTACAATCTGAGACCAAATCAATAATTTTTGAACCAATATTGACCGATGCTGAAGTCATTTTTCTCATCTAATTGCCAGAGGCTCTTCTTTGCTTGGACAGACTATAAGTGGCTGATCTTTTACCATCTTGTAATTCTATAAGCAATGCTAAAATTTTATTATGATTGTTGTTTATTTTTTTATGTTGTTGTTGTTGTTGTTAGCAAAAAAGTCGTAGTTTGTTGGAAACTAATTACGAAGTGTTCTTTCACTAGTCCATTCTGTTAGAATGATCAGCATAGACTAAATAATTTAATATGCATTGAGTTCTCAAAATATATGTTTGGCTTTGAATCCAATTTGTGGGGAGCCGCTAGACAAAGAAAATATAGGCGACCTAAAGATCAAAGTAATATTAACACAAATAAAATAAAATGATATATTACACACTTTAATTCAGAATGGCATTTCCTCGAATGAAATTCACAAGAATTATTATTATTATTTCCTTCAATTTTACAAAACAAGACTTTCTGGACAGACACAACGATTAAGCTTACTCATCAATACACATCAATGCACAGTTTCAAATCCTTAATTTCATGCCTAACTTACTATGATTGTATTCAACTGAGTTCAGCAAATTTCCACTCTAGCAATATTGTCTTATCTTACTGGAACGTTTCTTCTGGAACAGCAACTGAATTGAATTCAGAACCTCTGATTATAAGACCGGCGCATTCTCAATTGTTACACCAATGAGTCACACAAGTTGAAATTGGCACTTTGATGTCTGATTCAATCAATCTACAAAGCAAACATTTCTGCTTGAAACTATTATTTTATAAAAAATACTAGAACTTCCAAATATTCTTATAGAGAGAAAATAAATTTAATTCTCATTAATAAAAGGGGAAATGAGTAGACTGCTATTATAAAACGACTTTCATAATGAAAAAAATTACTAAATTATTATTATTTCTGAACTCATGTAGGGAATATTACTAATTCGGGGGCGCTGATTCCGAATCTGAAATCAAAATTCTTTCTACCCCATTTTTTTAGATTTAACTTTCTGTAGAGCATTTATCCATTGGACCCGCTAGAGACTCGCAATCGAGAGCCGCTGAACTGTGCATTGAACAAACTAACGCTGAATCTTTGATTTTTTAATCCAGCAGCGACTAGCTGAGCCGCTATCGCATGTGCACACATGCGATAGCGGCTCAGCTTGACGGCAGCAGGGCCCTGAGAACCCCCGTCAGCGGTTTGGCAGTACTAGCAATCAAATGGAGTGGTGCACAGTTCAGCTGTGCGATCATCGAGCGATGGCTGGATCGCGGCAGGGCCAAAACTGTCGCCGAGTACTGCCTCACCGCATTTTGGTCACCGTTGTTTTCAAGAAATTCACTTCTCTACAATAATAGCCCAATCAAATAGTACCTGACCAAACAAAAATCCTGTTAATCGATTTTATTGTCTTAATCGGTCCATTTGGGTGTTAGTAAGAGTAATCCATGGTTTTCCACCAAAATATCTGGAGGCATAACTTTTAGCAGCCTAAAACCACGAAATTTTCGGCCTTTTTCAGTTTTTCGACAATATCTCAGAAACCAATTGTTCTATCGATATTTATATTTAGTACTTTTTTAAAGAGCATAAAATTTTCTACAATTTTCATCCCCTAAACGTTTTTCCATCTTGAATAGGTAGCGAGCTATAACCCGTCAAAAATTGATCATTTTTTTCAACTTTGCAAAAAATCGCTAAATACATGCATTAACTCCTTTTTCACTTCTAACTTGTCTATTAACAAGTTTGTGTTTTAACGTGCAATTGACATGTTATCAAGATGGTAATGCAATCAATGGTGGTCATTTAAAAACATAAAAGTAATATTTTAGGGTAGTGATTCAATTTTATGAGACTCAAAAGGTGACACTAACCATGAGTGAGCTGAGTGAGTTAAGACTGATTATGCTTAATTATGATATGCTTATTATTAAAGTATACTATATTATAATAGCCTATATGAGAGGCTATTATAATATTTAATACCGTATATATATATATATATATATATATATATATATATATATATATATATATATATATATATATATATGATAATATTATAATTGCTGGATTAGAATGTATAATATTATAATATAATATTATACTATTACTATATTGAAAATCAAAAGTGCATATTATTCAGTATTATAGGGTAAAAAATTATCAAGTACTCACTAGTAGTTTGGATGCCCTTCTTATTATTGCCCCTTCGTGACCGTTTGGATGGGCCAGGCTGTGGACTGTCTTCTCCTGCAATCCTGGTGTCTTGGTGGCCTCTTTGCTGTCATAACTTCCAGCGTTGTTGGAGTCTGGAGACAGGTCATCGACTTCGTCCTCAGGGTTTCCTCTACCACATTTTCGCAATTCACACCACAACAATTTTTACAGATGGGTGAACATTTTAGTCCTGCCTTGATGCATGTACAAGCCCTGCTGCATCCAGTCTACATTGGCAGGATACAATGTGAAGAAGGGGACTCATGCAGGCTGCTGTGTCATCAGTGTAGGCTGAAGAATACTGCCATCACCACTCACAGACCACCCCCAATCTGTTGGATTTGTTTGAACTTGCTGCCATGATTGAATTTGGTGGAAGCAGCGTAGAGGTGATGGCAAACAGCATCCTCAGTTGGTGGAAGCCTTGGTAGGACGGAGTTTACTTCCAGGGGCAGACTTGGCAAAGAGTTGGTATCGTAGCTGATTGAGGGTTTGGTCTGGGTCAGGTCTTGTACCACTGTATAGAGTCTTCAGGAAAGTTTCTCCCGCATCTACCATCTGCTGTTGAGTTGCATTGGGTTTGTTGAAAATGCTTACTGTGTCCTCCAGGTGTGGGTAGTTTTTGAGGTAGAGCAGAAATTTAATTTTCCTTGACCAAAAAATGCAGATGTTGTGTCACAACCACTTATGGCATGGATGAAGAGGATATGACTGTGGTTTGAATGGATATATCTGTGGAATGTATGTGATCCATCAAGGGTATCTGCATTAAAGTCAGCATTGTCAAAAATAAATTGCACTGTTGATTGAAATTGTTGATGTTCATCCTGATTGCGCAGAATAGCTGACAATTCTACAAGTTGGGCATCTGAGTAAGATGCTGCAAAGCCCAAAGCTGAAACTACATCAACCATATGTCTAGACCCCAGGCCCGTTCTTGGGTGGCTGGCGCCCTGGGCAAATGATCTACTGGCGCCCCCTTCCTAGATTTGCATGGTTGCTATTTTGACTAGGATGCATTCCATGTGACAGCAGAAGATGCTAGCGAATGCACTGGTACCAGCTGTTATACCCAACAGTAATGCCTATAGTCCATTTACGATGGCTTGAGACGAGATAAACAAAAGCTCTGCATATGTGTGTGTGCACTGGAGTGGCTTCGTTTAGCCACGACATAAACAAGTCACAATTTTGTTGTCGGACTGTAAAGAAAGCATTGACACATAAACTTTCACTATAATTGTTTGTTCATTTTAGGTTCATGCAGTCAAGAGACAACCGAAACAAGCAATTTCCCAATGTGTATCTATATTAAAGATTACTTAGAGATACTTTTTCTGGATTGCCTACTACAAAATTCGGGATTTCTGCATTGCTGTGTCTGTTTATGTCGTACTAAAACGAAGCCACTCCAATCGCACACATACACATGCAGAGCTTTTGTTTATCTCGTCTCAAGCCATCGTGAATGGACTATAGGCATTAGTTACGCAGGTACCGCCAAAAGCGTATTAACTGATTGCGGTGTGGCCAGATCTGATATTATTATTATCATATTTTAACATATGAACAATAATGCTTCATATTAACTTTCCATTATTATGTTTTTTACTATTTTTATTTTATTTAGGCTACTTGTTCTGTTATACAGATTATTTCAGGAGGAAAGTGCAATAGGTACTTCAGACTGATTCCTTACAATAGAGCAAAATCCATTGCACATAGCCCAAGAAAGCTTTGTTTCTAAGATAACAATGGCGGAAAATTGACATTTTTCAAATTTTCAGAGGTTTATTCAGGTTTGAAAATGGTCAATTCCTACGTAAATTAGTTGAGGAATTCAATTAAATTAGTTAGAAGTTTGTAACTTCAACTTTTATTGAGATAATAGGTAAAATATCCTAAAACGGCCACTTTCCAACAATTAAGGGTTATGACTAAATATGAAATCATAAATTTGTATTTCTAATAGATGGAAGTTGAAGAGAGTCCAAATATTAGAAATGGCGATCAAAAAAATAGCAAAAATAGACCAAACACAGATTTTCCTCTTGTCCTATTTTTTTCTTTTTTTCGATTTTTGATCGATATTTTTGAGATTTGGGTAGGATTTATACAATCGCCGCCATCGAACTTTATCTTAAGAACTGGTTTCTCTTCAACTTCTATCTATCAAAAATAAAAATGTATGATTTCATATTCATTTATAACGTTTAATTGTTAGCATTAAACGCTTAAAGTGTTTTTTAGCATATTTTCCCAATTAAATCAATAACTGTTGGAGCTACAAACTTCAACCTGGTTTCATTGAATTACTCAGCTAATTTAATATGGGAATTGATAATTTTCAAACCTGAATAAAGCCTCTGTAAAATTTAAAAATGAAATCTTTTTTAAAATTTCAATTTTTCGCCATTGTTATCTCAGCAACAAAGCATTTTTGGGGGTATCTCCAATGGAACTTTTTGCTCCACTTGGGGTAAGAATCAGCCTGAGAAGTATTGCACATTCCTCCTGGAACACACTTGTATATGTAGCCTATTATTAAAAAAATTTATGTCACATATTTTTTAGTAGCTAATTTGTTTCTATAATTTACTATTCTATTTTGCGCTAAAATTTGGCGCCCTGGCATTTGCCCAGTCTGCCCATTTATAGGAACGAGCCTGCTAGACCCTACCTTTCTATAAATGTAGGCGCTGAGGGATGTGAGAATACTAGAAATAAATGATCGTGGTCGGACTGCACTAATCAGAGCATGTGAAAAAGCTACACATTTTTTATGCCATTTTTCCAATGAACCACGCTTGTGTCTCAAAACAATGGTTTCAAAAGAAGTCTAACAGATTTGGGTATAACTGAATCAATATCAGACAAGAAATTGTCAGTTGGAGGATACTTAGAGAGATCATATGCTTGGGACCTGATGTCTTCCAGAATTATATCTCCTGCTGCTTTTACAATTCGAAGCTCTCTTCTGCGGGATCTGTAAATCTGTCAGTATACCACTTATTCAGAATTTGATAGCCAATGTTTCGGAAACAGACTACAGTTTTCTTTGAACTCAGTTCCACAAACATTATGTCTTCTCCATACTTCTTAAAAGACAATTCTTGATGGTTCGGTCATCAGGATGCTGTAATTGTAAGGGTATTTGGTTGATTAACTCATTATAAGAAAATTGACACTCATCAGAATTAGTCTCCATATAGGTAAAAATATAGTTCATAGCATCATCAATGTCTTGAGATAGTGGTCGCCCACTCTTTCTTCTTTGGCCAGGAGCAGGCTGATAAAGTTTAATGTGACATTTCCTATGATACCATGCATCTATAGCTATCAAGTCAGTCTCACCTCTGGATACGTTCAATCAATTTCATTGCCCACTCATCACCTCTTTTTTCTGCAGCTTCCAAAACAGAGTTTTTCATTTCTAACTTTGTCACTTTTCGTATCATATTTCGTTTTGAATATGGTTTCTTGCTCACCTTTTGCTCGAAGTCTTCTGGATTTTTTGCAAAGTTGAAAAAATGATCAATTTTTGACGGGTTATAGCTCGCTACCTATTCAAGATGGAAAAACGTTTAGGGGATGAAAATTGTAGAAAATTTTATGCTCTTTTAAAAAAGTACTTGAATATAAATATCGATAGAACAATTGGTTTCTGAGATATTGTTTAAAAACTGAAAAAAGGCCGAAAATTTCGTGGTTTTTAGGCTGCCAAAAAGTTATGACTCCAGATATTTTGGTGAAAAACCATGGATTACTCTTACTAACACCCAAATGGACCGATTAAGACAATAAAATCGATTAACAGGATTTTTGTTTGGTCGGGTTACAATTAAATGACAATTTGATTGGGCTAAAATTTAAAATGCCTCAAAATAGAGATAGGAAAATTTTGATTCCAGATTTGGATTCAAGGCCATCTAATTAGTAAGAACTCACGTAATTGCTCAAAAATAATGAAGAATAAGGAAGTTATTTTTCTCAGTTATTTATACAGTAGTCTACTTAGGTTATTTCTAATCAATATCACAGTCATCATTAACATATATTACATTATCATGTTAGCCTATTATTTAAACTATGAGCTATCATTATAACAACTATTACTATGAAAAATATAATATACGGTATGTTTGTATGTATAATATTGATATAATATAATAATTTAATAATCCGGTTTATAATAAAAGTGTCAACAAGATTATTTTCCCTGAGTTGAACAAGGAGTAATAAATTTTATTTTTAGTTCAGCTCTTACTTCATAGAAACTTCAGTCTTCCCTGATATCTTATCGTTTTGTCTGGTTTAATAATTTTGTCAAGTAAGTACAGTAATGTGTGGATACAATGGATTCTTGAAAGTTATGTGTACTTTAATGCAAAATAGATTCATTTCATCCTATCTATAGGCGGTGTTACTGGGGGACCTGGCCTAGTAAAAAATAATCACTGTATATCATATCTACTATCAGCTACCCCAAGACTCTGATGCCTGGTTTTTCCAAGCACACTCTAAGTTGAGGGACCCTCAAATTTTGATGAACAGTTGTCATTTTCTATGATAAGTATAGGAAATCTAGTAAAGTGTAGTAAACGTGAGGGTCCCTAAAATTTGAGTGCTTTGGAAAACCGCACTAGACTCCCACATGAGTGGTAAACTCTGCCCAAGTTTTTATCCAATAACTCTATGATTCGAAGTTTTATCTTTTTGAGATTTAATGGTGAAAAAAGTTTTATGTCAATGAATTTTGCGTGTGAGACCGGATCAAGTAGACTACATAAGTTATGTAGCACTAGTTGCTTAGTTTGCAATTTTACTTAATAAAAACAATTGCGGCCTGCGCGCCACGCTTAGTCGGTTAGAATCTTTCATTGCTTAACGTCATAATAAAGATTTTTCTTTTAAAAAGTCTATTAATTACTTCTACAATCTTATCTGGCGCCCGAACAGGGACGGCGACGAAAATTATCATCCGCGATCAAAATTTCGGAAATTTTCGTAGAATTTCAATTCGTTACGCCTGTTCTGACCTGAACCCGCGACCAATGTCTCGGAAAAGTTATACGTGAGTGATTAGTGAACAGTGATTCCAACCTGGCCGACAGACGCGCACGCTCCTGTTTGGACTCTCTGAGATTGGACCACCGACCTTCTCTCAGACAACTGATAGAAGAAGGCGAAGAAGAAGAAAAGCGATACCGATTCAGACGTTCGACTACAGCTACCCTCCAGCAATTCAGCCCTAACACCTGCTGAAAATAATCCAAATATCATGGATGAACAAGCAGCAGCAGTCCAGGCTCAACAAGCAGCAGCAGCAGCAAGCTCAACAAGCAGCAGTAGCTCAGGTACAAATTATTAAAATTTCAAAACCACTACCAAAAAGTGATCTCGATTTGATTCCGATTACGATGGAAATCCCATTGAACTCATTTCATTTCTCGAAGTTGTTGAAACTCTTTTATGGTTTTTGTACAAATGACATTATCGAAGCTGGAGCAAATCATTTTCTTTATTATTCCAAATCAAGAAAAGACTGCACGGCATGGCAAAAATAGTAGTGATTAACAGTACATAAATCAGTGAAAGACGTAATAATTATTTTGAAAACAATTTCGCAGACAATCGATCAGTGCATCAATTAACAGCTGAACTCTTAACTTTGAAACCACACCCAAAACAACATCCTTTGCAATTCGTGAACACATTAGAAGAAAAACGCACAACAATAATTTGTAGACATAAACTGGATGGTGTATCTGGTGATTTTCTCAATTTTGTTACCAATCAATTGGACAAACAAGTAGTCAATATTCTCGTCGAAGGACTTCCTTATCAGTTAGAGCCCATCTCCAAACTCTCAGAATCAGAAATCTTCAAGACGCGCGACAAGCCATCATCAGTGAAAGCAATGCTGTTCTAAAACATTTGAACTTTACTACTGATGTGTCAAAAATGCATTTCAAAAACAATTTTCATGAAAAATCTCACCACAATCAGAATAATCAATCAAAACCTCAACATCAAACTAATACCAACAAACAATTTTTTCACAATCAAGGCAACCAGCAAAAATTTCAATCTCAATTTCGTAATTTCAATCAACCCCAAAATTCTCAATTTCGTAATTTCAATCAACCCCAAAACTCTCAATTTCGTAATTTCAACCAACATGATCAAAACAGAGGTCAAAACTATCAGAACCGTAATGGTAATAATAGCTCAGACGTATCTATGCGTACTGTTTCTAATTTGAGAAGACCTCACAACGTTCATCTCAGTGAACCAGTTGAACGAACTGAAACTGAAACTTCAAAATTTGAACAATTATCTGAAAAAGTTGACAAGCTCGCTGATGCCTTCCAGAATTTTTTAGAATTAGGCAACAGTCAAACCAATCACAGGTGATCGAAATAAACCTATGCAATACTGAAGAACTTCCATTCTTGTTTTCTAATGGTTGTAAAATTCTAATTGACACAGGATCAAAATATAATTTTGTGAGAACTGATAATAAATCATTCCCTTTTGCTTAAAAGTTGAAGATTGTGAATTCAAAATCAAAACACCAGCTGGTGAAACAAAAGGTTTTCGACGTGCGACTCTAGATTTAAGTTCTGTGCATGATAGTTTAAGAAATGAATTGTTTTTGTACACGATTTCAGTGATAACTTTGATATTCTGCTTGGTACTGTAACACTTTTGAAAAATTGAATCTCGCATTGATCTCACAAATAGCTGTTTGATAACTAAAGGCAAAACACTCAATTTGAATGGACTTACTCCAGTCAAAATTCGTAAAGGAATAAATAATTTGAAATTGCCTCTGATCAACAAATCAAATGCTAGATTAGGAATAACGAATATACCTGCTTTAGAACTCAATCAGATTCTTGTAAATGTTGATGGAAATTTTTGTGAGTTTGAATATTTCTCTGTTGTCGAAAAAGAGTTAAGTATTGAATGCCTTGAAATAGAAGAATGTGATTTGATGGACTATTCTCCTTCTGAGAACACTCTAACTCATGAAGAGATATCAAATATAATTCGACTGGACCACATTGACAGACGTGACAAAGAACAAATAGTCAATCTAGTGCATGAATTCCAAGACATACTGAAACTTGAAAATACTTTACTGACTGCAACTCACTTATTAAAACACAGAATTGAAACGACTGACGACTCTCCTGTGTATACGAAAAATTATCGATATCCTGTAGCTTTCAAAGATGACATTAAAATTGAAGTTCAAAAATTACTTGACGGAAAAATAATAAGACCTTCCAATTCACCCTACAATTCCCCCGCTTTGGGTTGTTCCAAAAAAGATGGACAATTCCGGTAAGAGAAAAGTACGACTTGTGATTGACTATCGAAAATTAAATGAAAAAACTAAAGGTGACAAGTTCCCTCTTCCAAATATTGAGGATCTCTTTGGAAAGATAGGTAGAGCAACTTATTTCACTAGCTTAGACTTAGCATCAGGCTTCCATCAACTTGAAGTTGAAGAATCAGATATTCCCAAGACTGCCTTCAGCACAGAAGATGGTCACTATGAATTTTTGAGACTCCCTTTTGGTTTAAAAAATGGACCACCTAGCTTTATGCGTGCTATGAATTTGATTTTTTGTGACACTCCAAATGCTCTTGTCTATATGGACGACATAATAGTATTTTCCGACTCATTCGAAGAACACTTGAAAGACCTTAAAAGAGTATTTAAAAAATTGAGAGAGTATCAATTGAAAATTCAGTTGGATAAAACTAATTTTTGTAATATGGAACTATTGTTTCTAGGCCATATTGTCTCTAAAGACGGAATCCGTCCCAATCCCGCAAAAATCGAAGCTGTTTCCAAATTTCCAATACCAAAAACCGTCAAAGAAATAAAACAATTTTTAGGCATGACCGGATTCTACAGAAAACTTATTAAAAACTATGCTAAAATTGCCCAACCTCTTACTAGAGCTTTGCGAAAAGATGAAAAAATTGACATTAATAATGCTGAATACACAAAATCATTCAATAATTTGAAAGAAGCCTTGTGCAATTCTCCTATTTTGACATTTCCAAATTTCAATAAAACTTTCACTCTGACAACCGACGCGAGCAATTATGCGATCGGCAGTGTTTTATCTCAAAGTGTAAATGGTAATGATCTCCCAATTTCATATGCATCTCGAACTCTAAATAGAGCCGAATGTAATTTGCCTACAATAGAAAAAGAACTTTTGAGTATTGTATGGAGCATAAAACATTTCAGACCTTACTTGTATGGTAGGAAATTTGTTGTCAAAACTGACCACAAACCCCTGGTTTGGCTCAGAAATTTGAAGGAACCAAATTCTAAACTTTTAAGATGGAAACTACTTCTTGAAGAATATGATTTTACTGTTGAATATTTAAAAGGAAAAAGTAACGTGATTGCTGACGCATTGTCCCGAAATCCAGTAAATACTGCTGAAGTTCTAAATAACGAGATTATGGATTTTGAAACTCTTGCTCAGTTAGATTCCGAAAATAATCAAAACCCAAATCAGAATATACCTCAAAATCAAACAAACTCGCCAGCTAATTCATTAGATCTAAACATTTCAACAGATGAACTTATGAATGAAACTAACATTGACCTTGATCAAGTACTAGCCGATTTGTTTCCAAATCAAAACAATAACAATGAACCTGATATCCCACAAAACAACGATGACAATGACTCTTTAGTCACGATTCATTCTCAGGAATCATCCGATGATAGAGCCGGTATTGTAATTGACGATTCACCTATCAATAAAGAAAAAAATCAAATAGTAATCAAACGTGGAAAATTCGGAATCCAATTTACGAAAGTCTTTGATAAGAATAGGGTAAATATTACTGTTTCATCCAAAGATGATATTTCAAACAACATTGAAAGATTGAAAACGTATTTCCAACCTGATAAAACTTATGGAATTATTTTTGTAAGTCCCAACAAAAATTTGCAACCCATAGCAGAAAGTATACTGAACTTCTTAATTGAAAAATTGAAAGAATTCAGTCAAACTACAAAATTCAAGATCTACAAAATAGTACTGCAAGATATCACAGACATAGAAGAACAAAAAATTCTAGTTTCCACCCATCATGAAGGAAAAACATTCCATCGTGGAATAAATGAAAACTATCTAAAATTGAGACGTGAATACTATTGGCCCACAATGCATAATGATGTAACAAATTTTGTAAATAATTGTCCTACGTGCCTTCGCACAAAATATGATCGAAATCCCGTAAAAATTCAATATCAAGTAACTCCAACTCCTTTGAGACCTTTTTGAAAAAATTCAAGTAGATGTATTCTCGTTTGAATCACACAAAGTAATGACAACAATCGATTTATTCTCTAAATTTTTCCAAGCATTCATCATTGATAATGTTAACGGCCCTGCTATTACTAAAGCTTTGAAAGAATATATTTCGAAATATCCTATCCCCGATATAGTTTGTATGGATGGAGGAAAAGAATTTGATAACGCTCTTGTGCGACAACTATTAACGTTATATGAAATAACACCCCACTATGCGTCTGCAGGACACCCTGATAGCCAAGGTTCCATTGAACGTGCTCATTCAACCCTTGTAGAATTACTAACTGGACTTGGAACTGAAATGCCACAGGCATCTTTCAAAGAAAAATTAGATCTTGCAATTATCACATACAATAATTCATTGAATTCAACTCACCAAATGACCCCTTTGGAGCTTACATTTGGCAAGTTCAAACACTTCAATAGTCTAGATAAAACACGTGTGCAAATAACAGAAGAATTAGCAGATAGATATTTTCAAGAATAAGAAACCTTCCGTGGTTTAGTTTAAAAGAAAACCGATGACGAAAAACAGAAGAGAACTGAAAAACTAAATAAAAATCGTGAGGAACCTCCCAAATATCCCGATGATGTAAGATACGTTAGGAGTATTCAAAACAAAAAATACCTCCCAAAATATTTTGAAGCTAAAGCAATTGGTAAAAACCTTTATCAATCCCGTAAAAGAACTCTCAAACTTCATCCTAATAGGTTGAAACGCAACAGAAAAGTGAAAAAGAAAACTATTGTTACAGATAATACTACTTCTGGTTCTGATCCTACCCCTAGTCCCAGCGTACGAACTAGTGGACTTGACTAATACTGCAGGACTGATACCAGTGGAGATTGAACGACATATGTACATAAACGAGACTTTTACTTTCATACATTATTCTAATATAAGTAGTCTTAAGAACGAAATTGAAAAATTGTCTAATTCTATTGATAAGTTACAAAATGTACCATCTATGAAGAAACTGATTATTCCTTTTATGCAAATACGTGATAATCTAATCGAAAAATTGAGTTTGTTATTTCCGATGTATTCTTCATCTCGTAAAAAGAGAGGACTTTTTGATGGATTAGGAAATGCTATTAATTGGTTTACTGGAAACTTAGATGCAAATGATAAGAAACATTATGATGAGATAATCGATAATTTGGAGAAAAATGAACAAGTTTTGATTGAAAATGAAAGAAAAAGTTTTGTTGTAAATAATAATTTAGTCAATAAGTTTAATGATGATTTGAAGAAGATAAATAGCAATAATGAAATGATTAAAAATGTAACATATTCGCAATTTACTCTTTTGAATCAGATTCTCACGGTATCTCTTATTAATCTTAATCTTGAATTGATGGAATTAAAAGTGAATGCATTGTTAGATAGTATTGAGTTTTGTTCTAGTTCTAAGATTCATTATTCTATTATTCATAAATCCGACTTTGAAAATATTACTTTTTCTCATAGAGAAAATATTGCAAGTGAAAATATTGAAACATTATGGAAACTCAGCTCAGTTCATTGTACTATTTCAGAGAATTTTATAACATACTTTATCTCCGTTCCCATGAGAAACTCACTATTTGAAACCTTTCGCCTCATTAATTATCCTGTATTATTGAATAATTCTTGTTATAGCATTAACGTAAGTGAAAATACGATCTCTGTTTCTGACTCAGGATTAGTGGTACTAGACCAATGTCTACATGACCTCAATGCCTCTTATTGTAAAACTAAACGAAATGTTAATGACTCTTGTATTGTTGATATTCTAGCAAATAATGAATTGACCAATTGTCAACGAACTTATATTGCGAATCCAACTCCATTCATTAAGTATGACGAAATAAGTAATTGTGTTTTTGGATATGGTCAATCCCATATCAAAATAAATAATGATAAAATAAATCCATCTAAATCTTTTCTGATTCATTTAGATCAAGGAGATGAAATGGAAGACCAACGTCTTTCATCAACTTTCAAAATATCTAAATCTTTTAAACTCACAAATATTCCTGAAAAAATCGAAATGATACCAAATAATTTTAGTAAATTTAACGAGATGTCACTTTTGGAAAATCAGAATTATAACTTCAGTGATTTGTCTTCATTCAATGAAAATACCAATCAAAATATGTATTTCTTATTATTTGTAATTGTAGTAATTATTTTAATTGTATTGTATTTTTATTATATTCGTAGACCTATTCTAAGGAATAATAATGTACCATTACAAGTTTCTCCACAACCAGCCCCAACCTTGGTTTATGCGGTACCTAAATTTTAAATTTGAATGATCGAGGACGATTAAAAATTTTGGGGTGGAGGAGTTATGTAGCACTAGTTGCTTAGTTTGCAATTTTACTTAATAAAAACAATTGCGGCCTGCGCGCCACGCTTAGTCGGTTAGAATCTTTCATTGCTTAACGTCATAATAAAGATTTTTCTTTTTAAAAAGTTTATTAATTACTCAACAATCTTATCTATAGTACTGTATAGTTAATTCCCAGAAGTTGCTAAACATCTTGGAAACAGTAACATTATTATAATTAAACAGAATACATGACTTTGCGTATTTAGACCTATGATCAATTAATTGGAAAATTAGAGAAATAAGAACCTTGAGATCAGCAGTTTAATAGGAAATCATCATTTCAATGCAGTATCTGAAATTCAAAGTTGTATGTGTCATCACTATTATTTTACACACAACTGCAAACTGTTTTGACTTTACAGTATCTTGATTCCCTGATTATTATTTCATTCAATTCTACAAAACAAGACTTTCTGGACATACACATCGATTGCTTACTCATCAATACACATCAATGCACAGTTTCAAATCCTTGCTTTGATGCCTAACTTATTATGATTGTATTCAACTGAGTTCAGCAAATTTCCACTCTAGCAATCTTGTCTTATCTAACTTAATTGGAACGTTTCTTTTGGAGCAGCAACTGAATTTCTGAGTTTCTGAATTCAGAACCTCTGATTATAAGACCGGCGCATTCTCAATTATTACACCTATGAGTCACCCAAGTTGAAATTGGCACTTTGAAGTCTGATTCAATCAATCTACAATGCAAACATTTCTGCTTGAAACTATTATTTTATAAACAATACAAGAACATTCAAATATTCTTATAAGAGAGAAAATAAATTGAATTTCCATTTAATAAAAGGGAGAAAATAAGTGGACTGCTGTTATATAATAAAAGATTGATAAAATAAATAAAAATAAAATATTAGACTTTCATAATAAAAAAAATTACTAAATTATTATTATTTCTGAACTCATGTAGGAAATATTACTAATTCGGGGGCGCTGATTCCGAATCTGAAATCAAAATTCTTCTACTCCCATTTTTTTTAGATTTAACTTTCTGTAGAGAGCATTTATCCATTGGACCTGCTAGAGACTCGCAATTGAGAGCCGCTGAACTGTGCATTGAACAAACTAGCGCTGAATCTTGATTTTTTTTAATCCAGCAGCGACCAAGCTAGGCTGCTGTGGCATGTGTGCACCGAGCCGCTATTGCATGTGTGCACCAAGCCTAAGGCTCGGTGCACACATGCGATAGCGGCTCAGCTTGACAGCAGCGGGGGCTCTGAGAACCCCCGTCAGCGGTTTGGCAGTACTAGCAATCAAATGGAGCGGTGCACAGTTCAGCTGTGCGATCATCGAGCGATGGCTGGATCACGGCGGGGCCAAAACTGTCGCCGAGTACTGCCTCACCGCATTTCGGTCGCCGTTGTTTTCCAAGAAATTCACTTCTCTACAAAAATTTGAAATGCCTAAAAATAGAGATAGGAAAATTTTGATTTCAGATTTGGATTCAGTGCCATCTAATTAGTAAGAACTCACGTAATTGCTCAAAAATAATGAAGAATAAGGAAGTTATTTTTCTCAGTTATTTATACAGTAGTCTACTTGGGTTATTTCTAATCAATATCACAGTCATCATTAACATATATTACATTATCATGTTAGCCTATTATTTAAACTATGAGCTATCATTATAACAACTATTACTATGATAAATATAATATACGGTATGTTTGTATGTATTATATTGATATAATATAATAATTTTATATTCCGGTTTATAATAAAAGTGTCAACAAGATTATTTTCCCTGAGTTGAACAAGGAGTAATAAATTTTATTTCTTAGTTCAGTTCTTACTTCATAGAAACTTCAGTCTTCTCTTCCCTGATATCTTATCTTTTTGTCTGGTTTAATAATTTTGTCAAGTAAGTACAGTAATGTGTGGATACAATGGATTCTTGAAAGTTATGTGTACTTTAATGCAAAATAGATTCATTTCATCCTATCTATGGGCGGTGTTACTGGGGGACCTGGCCTAGTAAAAAATAATCACTGTATATCATATCTACTATCAGCTACCCCAAGACTCTGATGCCTGGTTTTTCCAAGCACACTCTAAGTTGAGGGACCCTCAAATTTTGATGAACAGTTGTCATTTTCTATGATAAGTATAGGAAATCTAGTAAAGTGTAGTAAACGTGAGGGTCCCTAAAATTTGAGTGTGCTTGGAAAAACCGGGCACTAGACTCCCACATGAGTGGTAAACTCTGCCCAAGTTTTTATCCAATAACTCTATGATTCGAAGTTTTATCTTTTGTGAGATTTAATAGTGAAAAAAGTTTTATGTCAATGAATTTTGCGTGTGAGACCGGATCAAGTAGACTACATAGTACTGTATAGTTAATTCCCAGAAGTTGCTAAACATCTTGGAAACAGTAACATTATTATTATTAAACAGAATACATGACTTTGCGTATTTAGACCTATGATCAATTAATTGGAAAATTAGAGAAATAAGAACCTTGAGATCAGCAGTTTAATAGGAAATCATCATTTCAATGCAATATCAGAAATTCAAAGTTGTATGTGTCATCACTATTATTTTACACACAACTGCAAACTGTTTTGACTTTACAGTATCTTGATTCCCTGATTATTATTTCATTCAATTTTACAAAACAAGACTTTCTGGACATACACATCGCTTGCTTACTCATCAATACACATCAATGCACAGTTTCAAATCCTTGCTTTGATGCCTAACTTATTATGATTGTATTCAACTGAGTTCAGCAAATTTCCACTCTAGCAATCTTGTCTTATCTAACTTAATTGGAACGTTTCTATTGGAGCAGCAACTGAATTTCTGAGTTTCTGAATTCAGAACCTCTGATTATAAGACCGGTGCATTCTCAATTATTACACCTATGAGTCACCCAAGTTGAAATTGGCACTTTGATGTCTGATTCAATCAATCTACAAAGCAAACATTTCTGCTTGAAACTATTATTTTATAAACAATACAAGAACATTCAAATATTGTTATAAGAGAGAAAATAAATTGAATTCCCATTTAATAAAAGGGAGAAAATAAGTGGACTGCTGTTATATAATAAAAGATTATTAAAATAAATAAAAATAAAATATTAGACTTTCATAATAAAAAAAATTACTAAATTATTATTATTTCTGAACTCATGTAGGAAATATTACTAATTCGGGGGCGCTGATTCCGAATCTGAAATCAAAATTCTTCTACTCCCATTTTTTTTAGATTTAACTTTCTGTAGAGAGCATTTATCCATTTGACCCACTAGAGAATCGCAATCGAGAGCCGCTAAACTGTGCATTGAACAAACTAGCGCTGAATCTTGATTTTTTTTTAATCCAGCAGCAACCAAGCTAGGCTGCTGTCGCATGTGTGCACCAAGCCTTAGGCTCGGTGCACACATGCGATAGCGGCTCAGCTTGACGGCAGCCCCTGTCAGCGGTTTGGCAGTAATAATAATAATAATAAAAGCCTTTATTGGTTCCCAACACTATACAATAATACAAAATAATATGTAGAAAGATTGAACATCTTTGCTAAACTGAAAATATTAAATAACATTAAGTACTGAATTTGCTAGCTTTTTTTTCAAATAGTCCAAACTCCATTATTAGTATACAAAATTGAATAAAAAGAAAATGCAAAAATGTTCTTATCATTTTATTTGTGGAAACCAGGTCCTCTATTGGACATAGGCCTCTCTCAGGTTCCTCCATCTATCTCTATCTTTGGCATACACTGCCCACCTATCCCCAGTCACTTTTACAATGTCGTCTTCCCATCTGAATCACTGTCGTCCAATTTTCCTTCTCCTCCAGCTGGGCTTCCACAAAGTTAGACTCTTCGTCCACCTGCCATCCTCCAATCTAGCGACGTGACCTGCCCACTTCCACTTCAGAGTCTTGATATTCTTCAGTACATCGTCCAATTTTGTTATCGCCTTGATGGATGTATTCCAAACTCTATCTAGCCTCCTTACGTACAGTATACTTCTTTCCATCGCCGTTTGAGTTCTTGCTATTTTCTGTAGTACTGCTTTCTTTAACGCCCAGGTTTGGGAGCCGTAAATAAGCGCGGGAAAAACACAAGTCTTTAATATCTGTGTCTTCTTAACGGTACTAATCTCCTTATTCTTGAGAATACTTTTCAATGACCAATATTTCGTCCATGCAATTGCACACCTACGTTTCACTTCTTTGTTGGTTCTGTCAGTGAAAGCAATCAGCTGTCCTAGATAAATAATCTCTCTTGACCAATTCAATGAACATCCATCAAGTGTTATGTCTACTGTTTCCCTATTAGTCATGAGATGTGTTTTTCCTGGATTTATAATGAGTCCCGCTTTCTTACTTTCAGCAGCTAAGCTGGTTATCATGATCTTCAGTTCCATTGGACATTTGGCGATGAGAACAATGTCATCCGCAAAACGTAAATGATTTAGATATTGTCCTTGGATATTCAAACCATACCTATCCCACTTGAGACCACTAAAAATGTTTTGTAGAGCGGCATTGAAGAGAGACGGCGAGAGTGGGTCACCCTGTTTCACACCTTTCTGCACGCTGAAGATCTCTCCTGGTGAATCTGATATTACTCGTGCTGTACTATTGTTATATACGTCCTTTATTATATTTAAGAAGGTTGCTGGAATCATTTCAAGCGATGTGAAGAGGAATGCATGTTTCAAACTATCAAATGCCTTTTTATAATCAATAAAGGCCAAGTAGACACCTATATTGAATTCCTCACATTTTTCTATGAGTTGACTAACTGCTTGAAGATGGTCAATCGTTGAGAATCCACTTCAAAATCCCGCCTGCTCGACTGGTTGACGCTCATTCATAATTGTTTGTAGGCGATATTGTAGCATTTTCATGAAGAGTTTCCCGAAACAAGATGAAATGCTTATTGGTCGATAGTTGTTGATGTTGTATTGATCTCCTTTCTTGAACAGTAGAATTATGTCTGATGTTTTCCACTGCTGAGGTACCGAATGTTCACTGAAAATTCTATCAAACAGATTGATTATTGTTTCTGAAGAGATCAAGTACAGTACTTTCAGCATCTCGTTTGTTATCCTATCGCCTCCTGCCATGGTATTGCTTTTCAAAGTACTTACAACTGTCTTTAGGTCACTTTCTCCAATTGTTGGTACTTCTTCCTGCAAATGATTCTGCTCCAATACAACAGCTCTCTCAGATGTGTCCCGATATAGCTCTCTGAAGAATTCAGTAGCATTTTCAGAAATACCTTTCCTATTCCTTACAATCCTGCCACTTCTATCTTTGACTCCAACTTTCCATTCTTTACCGTCAAACAATTGTTTCCTCAATTTCTTTGTTGATCCACTGTTGTCCAATACATTTTTTATAATTCTGTCTTCAAATGTCCTAATATCCTTTCTAATATGGTATCTTACTAATTTGCAAAGCGTATTAAACTCAATTCGTTCATGGAAACTTTTGTTCTTTTTCTTCTTCATTTCTTCTCTTTTAACAATCAATTCTTTAGTTTCATTGGTTATTTTCCTCATCTTTGTACTTATTATAGGTTCAAAAGCGTTTTTTATGATGCTTTCCAATCTATTGTAGCTTTCTTGCAGACATACACCTCTTTGTCCACGCCAATTCTGCAATTCTAATTCAAATTGTCCTTGTTCATTTGCTTTGAAAATATTCCCTACTACTTCTTCATTCCATTCTCTTTTTGGCCTCCTTTTGAAGCAATCTTTTGTCAATTCAATGGATATGAGTCTGTGATCTGTATAAAATTTCAGACTCCCTGAAACCTCAAACTGCTTCACAATTCCATTGGGCCTGGTCAGCACATAATCTATTTCATTTTTAAACAATTGATTTGGTGAAATCCAAGTCCACTTCTTACCAGCTCGTTTCTTGAAGAATGTATTAACTATTCTTAATCCTTGCTCTTGACAGAAATCCACCAGTCTTTGTCCAGCTTCGTTCCTTGTCCCATAGCCATATTTCCCTACTGTAAGCCTCTCACCCTCTTCCTGCTTTCCCACCTGACTGTTGAAGTCACCAATAATCAAAGTTATATGTTTCCAATTGTTTCTTTCCCTGCTTAGAGCTGCGGTGATTGAATTGTAAAATGCTTCGTGCTCAGCTTCCTCAGCCATTGAAGTAGGAGCATAAACTTGGTAAATATGTAACAGTTTTCCCTGAGTTTTCAACTTCAGCAGTGCTATTCTTTCAGATATACCTTTGAACTCTACGATTTTCGTCTTCAACTCCTTTCTAACAAGAAATCCAACACCTTTATGACCTGGTGTGTCACCAAAATGGTAGAAAATGAATCCACTGCTCCTTTCAATTATTTTTTCGGAGTGTCTCCTTACTTCTGCTATACCAAGGATATCAATGCTAGATTCCTTCAATGCTTCCTCTAGTTCGATGAGTCAATCTTCTGTCTTGAGTGTTCTTACATTGAGTGTGCCTATAATTAAACCTGGGAGGTTTTGGTCTTGATTCCCCTTGATGACCAGTCGTTCTGGGGAATAACTATTTCCTGAATTCCTTACTTTAGATATTGTCCTCTTGTTTTTGTTGGTTGGTAGCCTGGTTTCCGCATTTTCCTATTCATCCTGTTTTTTTGTTTCTTCTGATCTTGAATCCTCCTTGCGTTCTGCTTCCGATTGACCGTTTTGACGGTCTTCTTCTTTAGTTTTATCAATATTTTTTGTTAAGAATCTTTCAAGGCTGTTTTCATTGAACTTTTTCCCCTTCTTCTTTGTCTGACGATCACGGGACTCCTTCCATTCTCCTTGTTTTGGACTCGGTGATGCCTCTTCACTTCTCGCTCACTTAGAGGAGTTTGACTCTTGCTTTTTCAATTCCTCCAGGGAAAGAAGGGTACCATCAGCCTTCAACTTATCTCCAATCATGATCACTTTCCTTCCTTCTTTTTTTAAACTCAAAAGGTGTGGGAATAATTCCTTCCTGATAGCCCTTGTCTCAACTGAAAAGTCCTCCTTGATTTGAATATTTTTAAATTCTTGTTTTTCTTGAAGCTTTCTTTTTCCTCTCAATATCGTGTTCTTCGTTATGAGTGAATTGAATTTCACAATAAAAGGTGAGTTCTCCTTATTCCTGTTTGTTTTCCACATTTCTCTGATGAAATTCCCGTTGAAATCAGGAACCAGAAACCGCAAAATGTTTATTACTTCTTGATTCATTGTGAAAAGCTCTTAACTTCCAACACCGAAAAGCAACAAGTTAAACTTCCTATCTCTATCTTCATTTCGTCTGTCCTTATTCGAACTTTCCTGCTTTAGGTGGGAGATTTCAACTTTAATCTCATCTATTTCTTTTCGAAGAGAACTATTCAATTTGTCGACCTTCTCATCCAAATCATCTAGCTTCTGTAGTTTTCCTAGAATTTGATCTAATTTATCCTCAATCTGAGTCATTGCGTACAGCGGTTTGTTAGTTACGGTAATAACTTACTCTACTTGACTTATGAAAACTCCATCGACGAAATTTACGCTAATCACCGACTACACCTCAGTCCTATCTGGGGATGAGCTGCCGATCCAACGGAATTGTTGGACTAAAGTTGCACAACACTCAATTACGCCGCCCTCTCCTGAGGGTCAAGCCGTTACAACCCAGACTTGGATGAAGATGAAGCGATACTTGAGTAGAAATCGATTCAGATGTCAACAACCGATCCACTGCATGACACTTCAATACTAGCCGGCGAAATCAACTCGCTGTCACTGCCTAGTTCGTTGTCAAGGTCGCCTGCAGTCGACACCTTATCTCTGACTAGCTAAAAATAGCTGCTGTCGTAGAAATGTAATAGAATGCCGGCGTCGGGAAAATGGCGTCTCTGTGGAGAATGTTTATGCTTTCAACAAAACTACGGTAGCTACTTACGATTTTTGAAACTTGGATGTTCAGGAATGGTATCACAATTTATACTTGAACCACGATAACACACTTTATAAATTCGTTTTTCAACTTAACATACCTAATTTGTCAAAAACTTACGGAGCAATCCATTCACTCAACTAAACGTGTAGCGCAGTGCTACCAACCCGGTTTGGCAGTACTAGCAATCAAATGGAGCGGTGCACAGTTCAGCTGTGCGATCATCAAGCGATGGCTGGATCGCGGCGGGGCCAAAACTGTCGCCGAGTACTGCCTCACCGCATTTCGGTCGACGTTGTTTTCCAAGAAATTCACTTCTCTACAAAAATTTAAAATGCCTAAAAATAGAGATAGGAAAATTTTGATTTCAGATTTGGATTCAGTGCCATCTAATTAGTAAGAACTCACGTAATTGCTCAAAAATAATGAAGAATAAGGAAGTTATTTTTCTCAGTTATTTATACAGTAGTCTACTTGGGTTATTTCTAATCAATATCACAGTCATCATTAACATATATTACATTATCATGTTAGCCTATTATTTAAACTATGAGCTATCATTATAACAACTATTACTATGAAAAATATAATATACGGTATGTTTGTATGTATTATATTGATATAATATAATAATTTTATATTCCGGTTTATAATAAAAGTGTCAACAAGATTATTTTCCCTGAGTTGAACAAGGAGTAATAAATTTTATTTCTTAGTTCAGCTCTTACTTAATACAAACTTCATTCTTCTCTTCCCTGATATCTTATCTTTTTGTCTGGTTTAATAATTTTGTCAAGTAAGTACAGTAGTGTGCGGATACAATGGATTCTTGAAAGTTATGTGTACTTTAATGCGAAATAGATTCATTTCATCCTATCTATAGGCGGTGTCACTGGGGGACCTGGCCTTGTTGAAAATATTCGCTGTATATCATATATACTATCAGCTACCCCAAGACTCTGATGGCTGGTTTTTCCAAGCACACTCTAAGTTGAGGGACCCTCAAATTTTGATGAACAGTTGTCATTTTCTATGATAAGTATAGGAAATCTAGTAAAGTGTAGTAAACGTGAGGGTCCCTAAAATTTGAGTATGCTTGGAAAAACCGGGCACTAGACTCCCACATGAGTGGTAAACTCTGCCCAAGTTTTTATCCAATAACTCTATGATTCAAAGTTTTATCTTTTGTGAGATTTAATAGTGAAAAAAGTTTTATGTCAATGAATTTTGCGTGTGAGACCGGATCAAGTAGACTACATAGTACTGTATAGTTAATTCCCAGAAGTTGCTAAACATCTTGGAAACAGTAACATTATTATTATTAAACAGAATACATGACTTTGTGTATTTAGACCTATGATCAATTAATTGGAAAATTAGAGAAATAAGAACCTTGAGATCAGCAGTTTAATAGGAAATCATCATTTCAATGCAATATCAGAAATTCAAAGTTGTATGTGTCATCACTATTATTTTACACACAACTGCAAACTGTTTTGACTTTACAGTATCTTGATTCCCTGATTATTATTTCATTCAATTTTACAAAACAAGACTTTCTGGACATACACATCGATTGCTTACTCATCAATACACATCAATGCACAGTTTCAAATCCTTGCTTTGATGCCTAACTTATTATGATTGTATTCAACTGAGTTCAGCAAATTTCCACTCTAGCAATCTTGTCTTATCTAACTTAATTGGAACGTTTCTTTTGGAGCAGCAACTGAATTTCTGAGTTTCTGAATTCAGAACCTCTGATTATAAGACCGGTGCATTCTCAATTATTACACCTATGAGTCACCCAAGTTGAAATTGGCACTTTGATGTCTGATTCAATCAATCTACAAAGCAAACATTTCTGCTTGAAACTATTATTTTATAAACAATACAAGAACATTCAAATATTCTTATAAGAGAGAAAATAAATTGAATTTCCATTTAATAAAAGGGAGAAAATAAGTGGACTGCTGTTATATAATAAAAGATTAATAAAATAAATAAAAATAAAATATTAGACTTTCATAATAAAAAAAATTACTAAATTATTATTATTTCTGAACTCATGTAGAGAATATTACTAATTCGGGGGCGCTGATTCCGAATCTGAAATCAAAATTCTTCTACTCCCATTTTTTTTAGATTTAACTTTCTGTAGAGAGCATTTATCCATTGGACCCGCTAGAGACTTGCAATCAAGAGCCGCTAAACTGTGCATTGAACAAACTAGCGCTGAATCTTGATTTTTTTTTAATCCAGCAGCGACCAAGCTAGGCTGCTGTCGCATGTGTGCACCAAGCCTTAGGCTCGGTGCACACATGCGATAGCGGCTGAGCTTGACGGCAGCGGGGGCTCTGAGAACCCCCATCAGCGGTTTGGCAGTACTAGCAATGAAATGGAGCGGTGCACAGTTCAGCTGTGTGATCATCGAGCGATGGCTGGATTGCGGCTGGGCAAAAACTGTTGCCAAGTACTGCCTCACCGCATTTCGGTCGCCGTTGTTTTCCAAGAAATTCACTTCTCTACAAAAATTTGAAATGCGTAAAAATAGAGATAGGAAAATTTTGATTCCAGATTTGGAATCAGCGCCATCTAATTAGTAAGAACTCACGTAATTGCTCAAAAATAATGAAAAATAAGGAAGTTATTTTTTTTTTTCAATTTTATACAGTAATCTACTTGGGTTATTTCTAATCAATATCATAGTCATCATTAACATATATTACATTATCATGTTGGCCTATTATTTAAACTATGAGCTATCATTACAACAACTATTACTATGAAAAATATTATATACAGTATGTTTCTATGTATTATATTGATATAATATAATAATTTAATATTCCGGTTTATAATAAAAGTTTCAACAAGATTATTTTCCCTGAGTTGAACAAGGAGTAATAAATTTTATTTCTTAGTTCAGCCCTTACTTAATACAAACTTCAGTCTCCTCTTCCCTGATATCTTATCTTTTTGTCTGGTTTAATAATTTTGTCAAGTAAGTACAGTAGTGTGCGGATACAATGGATTCTTGAAAGTTATGTGTACTTTAATGCGAAATAGATTCATTTCATCCTATCTATAGGCGGTGTCACTGGGGGACCTGGCCTTGTTAAAAATATTCTCTGTATATCATATATACTATCAGCTACCCCAAGACTCTGCTGATGCCCGGTTTTTCCAAGCACACTGAACGTTGAGGGACCCTCAAATTTTGATAAACAGCTGACATTTCCCATGATAAGTATAGGAAATCTAGTAAACTTGAGGGTCCCTCAATTTTGAGTGTGCTTGGAAAAACCGGGCACTAGACTCCCACATGGGTGGTAAACTCTGCCCAAGTTTTTATCCAATAACTCTATGATTTGAAGTTTTATCTTTTGAAAGATTCAATAGTGAAAAAAGTTTTATGTCAATGAATTTTGCGTGTGAGACCGGATCAAGTAGACTACATAGTACTGTATAGTTAATTCACAGAAGTCGCTGAACATCTTGGAAAGAGTAACATTATTATAATTAAATGCAATACGTGACTTTGCGTATCTAGACCTATGATCAATCAATTGGAAAATGAAACTAGAGAAATAAGAACCTCGAGATCAGCAGTTCAATAGGAAATCACCATTTCAATGCAATATCAGAAATTCAAAGATGTAGGCCTATGTGTCATCACTATTATTTTACACAAAACTGCAAACTGTTTTGACTTTACAGTATCTTGATTCCCTGGGACAGTAGGTTAGTTAAAATATAATTCCTAGTATTGGCTAAGCTTAAAAAAAAACTTTGAGCATTGTCAAAGAAACTGTCATGATCAGAAGTTCAGAAAATGGACCAAAGAGAGGTAATGAGGTTTAATTTTGAGAATTAAAGTTGATATTGAAAATATGCAGTGTTTTGAATTCATAAATAAACTCCTCTGGATGTGTTGTCTGAGATTCAACATTATTATTGTTATAGAATAAGTATTTTTTATATAATTATTTCTAGGACTTTGGTCTATATCAGAAATTTTCTGCGCATCTGTTTGCGCATGCACGTACACTTTGTAGTCAGTTTATGCTAGGCACTTAGAAAAGAAACATTGTCAGTTCGTGATGGAAACGTTTGAAACTAATTTATTTATTAGCGCCATTCACGTGCAATTAGCTATTTGGGATACTGCTTCCGAGTCCTATCACGATAGGAATAGGAAGAGAGCAGCTTGGGAGGCAGAATGTGAGGAGGTTATTCGCGGGAAAATTGGAAGCAGAGAAAAGTTAAATAGGTATAGTCTGTCCAAGCAAAGAAGAGACTCTGGCATCGATGAAAAAATGACTCCAGCTCGGTAAATGTTGGTTCAAGAATTATCAATTTGGTAGATCAGAATGTTTCCTAAAATCTGAGACCAAATCAATAATTTTTGAACCAATATTGACCGAGCTGAAGTCATTTTCTCATCTTGCCAGAGGCTCTTCTTTGCTTGGGCAGACTATAAGGGGCTGATCTTTTACCATCTTGTAATTCTATAAGGCTAAAATTTTATTATCAGTTGTTGTTTATTTTTTATGTTGTTGTTGTTAGCAAAAAAGTCGTAGCTTGTTGGAAACTAATTACGAAGTGCTCTTTCACTAGTCCATTCTGTTCGAATGATCAGCATAGACTAAATAATTTAATATGCATTGAGTCTCAAAAATATGTGTGGCTCTGAATCCGTTGGTGGGGAGCCACTAGACAAAGAAAATATAGGCGACCTAAAGATCAAAGTAATATTAACACAAATAAAATAAAATGATATACACACTTTAAATAAGAATGGCATTTCCTTGAATGAAATTCACAAGAATTATTATTATTATTTCCTTCAATTTTACAAAACAAGACTTTCTGGACAGACACACTGATTGCTTACTCATCAATACACATCAATGCACAGTTTCAAATCCTTAATTTGATGCCTAACTTATTATGATTGTATTCAACTGAGTTCAGCAAATTTCCACCCTAGCAATATTGTCTTATCTTACTGGAACGTTTCTTTTGGAACAGCAACTGAATTGAATTCAGAACCTCTGATTATAAGACCGGCGCATTCTCAATTGTTACACCAATGAGTCACACGAGTTGAAATTGGCACTTTGATGTCTGATTCAATCAATCTACAAAGCAAACATTTCTGCTTGAAACTATTATTTTATAAAAAATACTAGAACTTCCAAATATTCTTATTAGAGAGAAAATAAATTGAATTTTCATTTAATAAAAGGGGGAAATGAGTAGACTGCTATTATAAAACCACATTCATAATGAAAAAAAAAAATTACTAAATCATTATTATTTCTGAACTCATGTAGGAAATATTACTAATTCGGGGGGCGCTGATTCCGAATCTGAAATCAAAATTCTTCTACTCCCATTTTTTTAGATTTAACTTTCTGTAGAGAGCATTTATCCATTGGACCCGCTAGAGACTCGCAATCGAGAGCCGCTGAACTGTGCACTGAACAAACTAACGTTGAATCTTGATTTTTTTTTAATCCAGCAGCGACCAAGCTAGGCCGCTATCGCATGTGTGCACCGAGCCTTAGAGCCATGTCACACTACGCCACTTCAGACGCGCGTTTGTAACAGCGCATTAGGCTCATCCAATTTTTTTCCTATAGTATCAAATACGAGTGGCGCGTACCCCTGTCACACTACGCCACGCGTTTTTTTGAGACGCGCTGTTGGGTCGACCGTCCGCGTTTCCAAAGCCACTCAGAAGTGGCGAGCCACAGGGTCAGCAGCTGTAACGTTATGAGAACGCGCCCAACCTGTCACACTACGCCACTTCAGCACCACTCGCAATGAAAAATCTTATCACTCCACCAAATCTAAATCACGTGATTTTGAAGATAGAGGAATTCTGATTTCAGATTTGAGTTCAGCGCTCTCGAATAAGTAAGATTCCCCACGTGGACTCAAAAATATTAAAAATTGAGGAATTTATATTATCATTGATAGTTTCAATTTATTTTATACTACTTATTCCGTTTCAAAGATCACATAGTAACAAATTATAAGTACTATCGCACTACAAATTATTATAAAATATAAAATAGCAGCTTCTATATTTCCATTAGAATAATCAGTATCCTTTTTTTATTCCTGATTATATGAGAAAATATTCTAGTATGCTTTAATTTGGGGATTACTCGATTAGTCCAGTGCTCGATTAGTCCAGTCCCTATCCTACATTAAGAAACTGAAAAACTGGACTAATCGAGGCACCTGGACTAATCGAGGCGCAGGGGTTCGATTAATACAGTGACTCGATTAGTACAGTTGGCGTACTGAATTCGTACCAGGTGATGAATCCACTAAATGCGTTGACAAGGAATTGACTATAACTAGACGGCGTCAAAGTGGTCGTCTAACAAATTTCAAATAAAACCAAGGCGGCGCGGCGCGATCTTTTACCGGTATCTTTCAACTTATTATATTTGTTAAATCTATTAAATTAGGCTACTGCTATTAGAAATTCGAGATTCAATATTGTTTAATTTATGGAAGTGACAGTTTGATTAATTAATATTAATACTTTTATGATTTACAGCAGTATTTGAAATCTGTATTGGTAATTATTCAGAAACTGAATTATTATATTCATGAAACTAAAAATCTAATGAACCAAAAAAAACCTTTAAATTTGGCTCTCTATATGTGACTTTATTTACCATAATTTTTTGTATTGAAATGTTAATACAATTTTAATGTTATCAACAGTCTTGAGGGTGGCCGTGGCTGAGTGGGTTAAGTTCTGGAGTTAAAGCCACTAAGATATTATTGTATTGGAAGTATTCAAATTATACATTGTGAAAGCGTATATCATTGTCAAGAATATACGCAGAATATACGCTTATATAAAATGAAATTGTTAATTAGTGAAGATCTGTACGATTAAAAAGCCTATCTGTATTTATATATGTTCAAGGAAATCTTCATAAACCCAATGCTGCGTTCAGAAATGCGAAAATATCAATAAATAATCAGTTATCAGTTTGATAAAGAAAAATAAAATGAGAATTCCAAATTTAGTTCATTATCTAGGTAGATCACACGGAACTTCTTAAGTTTTTGTTGTATAAAAACAAAAAATCCGAAAAATATGAATAATTTTTTTGTTTGTTGTCAGATTGACTTGAATTTTTATGGTGAGGACACTAATATGGAGAGGAATGTTCCTGTTTTTAGTAGATTTTTTCCATGGCTCCTCCACCCCCCCTCCCAGATCCGAAAAACCGTTCGGGCGATTTCATTCATTTTTAATTTCCCGGCTTAGAAAGACTTGACGTGATGGCATGTGATTGGTTGATAATTGCATGCGGACGAAAAGAAGACTTTCTGGAAAGTTGGGAAAAGAATCCCAGCTTGGTCAATATTGATTCAAAAATTATAAATTTGGTCTCAAATTGTAGATTAGAATGTTTTCTACAATTCGAAATTAGATTGATGATTTTTGAAACAATATTGACCGAGCTGAAGACATTTCCCCATCTTGCCAGAATGTCTTCTCTGCTTCTTCTCTGTGTGCAGTGTTGTCTTAGATCAAACGATCAAGGCCTTTCGAAGTTCCGAGAAATCTAGTATGCACATGTCTGTCCAAGCAAAGGAGACCGTGTGGCAAGATAGGAAAGTGACCCCAGCTTGGTCAATATATGTTCAAAAAATATTGATTTGGTCTCAAATTGTAGATCAGAATGTTTTCTACGATTGAAATCAATAATTTTCGAACCAATCTTGACCGAGCTGAAGTCATTTTCTCATCTTGCCAGAAGGTCTTCTTTGCTTGGACAGACTATACTAGGCTACATCATTATTCTATAGTATTATTGCTGATAGAGATGGAGCAAAGAAGGCATTTTGGCAAGATGGGAAAATAATTTCAGCTTGGACAATATAGGTTAAAAATCATAGATTTGGTCTCGAATTGTAGGAAACATCCTGATCTTGAATTTAAGACCAAAATTTTACTTTTTGAACGAATATTGACCAAGCTGGAGTCATTTCTCCATCTAGTCAGAATTTCTTTCTTCCTTGGATAGACTACAGTAAATAGCGAGAAATTACTACAATGATTATCAGACTCTATAAATGAGTGCCATTTCGCTTTCATTAAATTAGATTAATTACTCATATCAGTCTCTTTATCCTGTTGGTCAAGTGTAAGGCAGGACTTGGTCCTAACTTCGCCGTTTCAAGGCTGTAACGAAGTAGTCATATTTCATTATCTATAATTAATGTACATGGATAAAGTTATTCTATTCACCTTCTCTCATTTTACTCTCTCTTTCGCTCTCTTTAACCTCTCCTCTCTATCTCCTCTCTCGTTTTATTCTCTTGATCCTTCTCTCTCATTCTTTTCAATCATTTCACTGCCTCATTCACTTTTCAATCCACTTTTTCCTATCTCTTTTCTCATTTTACTATTCTCTCTATCTCTTATTTCATTTACCCTCTTTATCCTGTGCTTTCTCTCTTCCTCTCATTTTACTCTCTCTTCTCTACTTCTCTTTATCTTTTCTCCTATTTTACTCTTTTCATCATCTTCTCTCTTTACTTTTATACCCCCTCCATCCTCATCTTTCTATCTCTTCTCTCATTTTACTCCCTCTATCTCTTCATTCATTTAATAAAAGCCTATAGAAGCATTATAAAAGCGTTATAAAAGCATCCGTTGCGACTCGTGTGCAAGTGGGAACATATATGTCCGTATTTTATACAATTATGATATAATTGTATAAGTATACATATATTATACAATAATGAAAAATATAACTCAGTTGATAACAATATGATTACGATAATAGTTTGTAATCATTTTTAATGGAATCATGACTTCGATCTTATTATTTACTAACGTAGTCTACAGTACAGCCAACGTCAAATAGTTAGACAGTTGGCGAATGACTGTTATCAATACTCACCTCTGTCAGGACAGTCAGAACCTGTCTTCAAAGGCGAATAAGTATAGATGAGGTCACTCTCTTTTCTATGTAGTTTCTCAGACAGCTCGTCGATTGTCCTGAGAGAGCTGAGAATTGATAATAGTCATTCGCCAACCGCCTAACTATTTGGCATCAGCTATATTATTTCAATCTTATATTTAAATGTAGTCTACAGTGTTATACTCAGATTTTTTATGCATTATCAACACCATAACGTATATGTCTTTTGATCTTGCGGATATTGAATGATTATTTCTGGAGAAAAGCCGAGTCTATAGTTTAGAGAGGTTGATAGCTATCGATACCCCACAAACTTTTCCTGGAATGCAAAATAATAACAACTCAACCATCCTTTGATCTCCAAAGAACTTTGTTTTTTTTCTGATGACGTACTCTGTAGTCAGGCCTCCATGCAATTCCATAATATGTTAGTTATAATAGCTTATAATATTATATCTTATCAAGATAATGTAGGCTATATTGAAAGTATTCAACATTTTTCAAGATCATTTAAAGGCACCCATAACCAAATGAGATAAGGAAGCACCCTGAATGTTCTCTTAAGCTTAAAGGAATTCATTATAGTTAGCCAGCATTTTTGAGAACTGAATTATACAAGAATACTTAAGAATACAAGAGGTATACTTGTGGTAGGTACTTAGTAGTAACTTAGCCTACATACAATGATTCTTAGCACGGGAGTAGTAAATAATATAGGACTAATAGCAAATATAATTTTAGATTTCAAGTACCTATCTGAACATTCATATTATAGGCTAACTTTTGCGCTCTTCAAAATGAACTGTGGAGCCAAAATTTGCTGCCAAAATTACGCTTCCTCCTCAAGTCTTCAATACTCTTGCCTTGCCTGTTATGGAGATTTACTTACTCCTTTGGTCTTCCACATGGATCAGTGTCTGAGGAGTCGTCCTTACCGTGTAGTGGGGAATTCTCTATAATTTTACTTATTTTATTGCAAGAGAAATAATTTAAAAATTTTGAACTTTGATGGCATCTCCCACATAGAATTTTCTCGGGAGTGCCTCTTATTCTCAGTAAATTTGGAAATCAGATCTAAACTATATTTTTTAGAGTACCTCATTGTATACATTTCGTGGAGGTTTAATGTTTTCTTTGTACTAGTTTGCTTACTGAGAAATAAAAATTTATTATTATTCATTTATTTTTCCCATGGCTATTTTTCTACCGGTAACCCCCTCCCCGTCCTCCAATTTATGAAATTGAGAATGCAATTTATACGAAATTGATCATACATTCCTATTATACAAGAGCACATTCATTTTGCCTATATTCCAAGTAAGCCTACTTGTGAAATTCAAAGGTTTTGACTTAGATTTTCAAAGACTGAATTAATCTACCCCTTTTTGGTACGTATCAGCTCTAAAAGAATAGATCAAAATTCAACGTGTGACCTCAAATTTCCCAAGTAATTTTATTGACTATAATCTTTAACTGAATATTTTTTTTTACATAAATAAACAATATCAATTGAAAAACCAGAAACAAAAAATTACCAAAATTTAAGGGATTTTTCAATTTTTAAGGGTGAAGCCGTACCCTAGGACGGCAGAAAACTTCAATTTCGGATTCAGCGCACTGGAATACAGTCATAATATAAAACAATTGAAAAAAAACTTTCGCACCACTTGTCTGACAAAACTACCATTATTTTACTGGGCTATCATATCATCAGAGTTTTACTGGAAACCTGACGTCAGAGTTTGCAAGCTACTTGAACTGATCGATAACTTTTGCCGTCGGCGATTATGGCAGCGTCTCTAGTGTAACGCTGAGAGAGTGATATAGTTGATTCCACATATTATAACCGGTTCAGCGGGTCGCATGAATTGGCTAAACTGGACTAATCGAGCGCCTTGCACATCCTACCTAATAAACCAACTTTACTGTACTAATCGAACCTCTGGACAAATTGAAATACACTGCCTCGATTAGTACAGGAAAAACTGGACTAATCGAACCACTCTCATAAAACAACTTATATATTTGAAAAACTGGACTAATCGAGCACTGGACTAATCGAACCCTACCCAAAATTTTAAATTTCGATCAAATTTAACAAATTATATATGCATTTCAAACGCCTTGATGAGCTGAGAATAGTGAGAAACTATGGTTTGTCAAGATCAGTTAACTTTTACGAAAGTCACGGGTGTCCTTATTTTAGTTTATTATCCTTGAAGAGTCTCCTACTGGTAATGTCCTGAACTCAGGGCGATATGTTGTATAGTACTCACGTACTATATTATTAAAACATGATTTCAGAAAACTTTGAAACTCGTCGCAAATTCATATTGGACTTATTTGGAATGATCAAAGTCGATTAAGACGATTTTCTTATTGAATCTTAACTTTTTCAGGAGGCGAAAGTCTTTTCATTCATTTGTTTGTTTAACAATTAACATCACCCTAAAACTTCCACCTCACCTCCGTTCTATCACCTCATTGTCTACTCAGAAACGTCTGTAAGCCCGCAAGTATTACTCACCCACTCAACATCTCCTAGGGTATCTGAATGAATAAAAAGCAAATGGGTGAATAAAATAAATGTATAACTTGAGAGGAAAATCCTCGAAATTTTATAAAATATAATAAAGTATAGAGAAACTTTTGAACTTGATGAAATAAATTTGTATGCTGATAATATGTTTACTACAACCTACAAACCCTCTCATTTTTTTCTCCGGGGGAGGGCCCCCGGACCCCCCTCCAACATAACGGCTCCTGCCGCCGTAATGGAACCTTCAATTTAACAAATCTAGCACTGACTACATCAATAAGTATTCAACAAAAATGAATTATACAAACAAATGATTCACTATCTACTCCATTTTGTGACAGTTTCCTATCAATATACACTTTTCACTCTTGGGAATTCTTCAAAATTCTTTTTAATTATATTAAGATTATATTATTTGGTTCCAATTGATAATTGAACTTATATTGGGAGAGGACAGGTTACCGAATTCAAATGGGGGGGGGGGGTGTTGAAGCAGTTGAAAATGGGAGGATTTGCGCTTCTGTCCATGGGGGGGATGGGCACCTCTGCCTTATAGTGTTAGGTACGGTACCATATATAATTGTAGGCTACAGAACTGTAACAATCTAATGTAGATTAAGGTTATACCATACGTCATATTTTTCCCGGACATGTCCGGTTTTTTTGTCATTTGAAAACGTCTGGGCGGATTTTTTTGAAATCCCTTATTTGTCCGGGGTTTTTACGGAAATGAGCAACAAACATATATAATATAGAAAATCATACTGGTACGGTGTAGCTGTAAAATGAAGAAAATAATAATCATAAGAAAGTAAAAATCATACTTTTTACCGATTCATCATAATTATAGAGATTTAAGTTGTCAGAGTTGTTGTGTCAATCCTAGGGAAATTGTATTTTTTATCAATAGGCCTATCAATAGCACTTTTATATTTATACGTTACCTATCTGCCGTATCTATAGTTTGTTCTCAAATGATAGTGAATAAGAGTTATCGCATTATTTTATTTTTGAATCAATTGTCAATAGCCTAAACTTATAATTTTTTTTTTTAATACGATACTATTGCTATCTAGTCTTCAGACTAATGAGCAAATTTTATCTACCCTATCTTACTAATCCTAAATGAAATACAGCGAAATTCTCAATGGGATTTCTTACTGCTATTTTTAATTATTATTATGTATTCCTATTAACTGTACTATTTAAGCTATGTTTCACTCAAACACTGCTCTGCTTTTTTCATTGGATATACCACTTGCACTACACTAATTCAAATGGTTTCTCACTTTTGAGCCTCCGCACCAATCCTCCATTGTCTAGCAGCTGGATTGCCTCGACGTTGTTGTGTTGGTGGAGCCGTGCTTCATGACTCTCTGCATAGCGCTCAATCTCACAGGATACGAGGTTGATTCCTAGATCTCTATGGATGTCGCTGTTTCGCACGTACCAGGGAGCATCAACAATGTTTCTGAGCACCTTGTTCTGGAATCGCTGTATGATGGTGATGTTGCTCTGTTTGGTGTAGCCCCATAGTTGAATGCCATAGGTCCAAACAGGTTTGAAGATTTGCTTGTAGAGCATCACTTTGTTCGATATTGAAAGTGATGAGTTTCTTCCAATAAGCCAGTAGAATTTCTGGTATTTTATGCTAAGCTCTTCTTTTTTCTTCTTGACGTGCTCTTTCCAGCGTAACTTAGCATCAAGAGTCATGCCTAAGTATTTAGCATAATTAGCATGTGGTATATTAGTACCATTTATGCTTATTGGCAGGTACTTAGGTCTCTTGTTAGTGAAGTTGACATGAATCGACTTTCCCTCATTGATTTTCATCCTCCACTTTCTTGTCCAGTCTTGTATCTTGTTGACAGATCTCTGAAGCTTCTCTGTTGCAATGTGCACATTGCTGTCTACTGCTAGTAGGGCGGTGTCATCTGCAAATGTGGCTGTTGTATTCTCCTCGAGATTTGGAATATCACTAGTAAAGAGGAGATAAAGAACTGGTCCTAAAACGCTTCCTTGAGGAACTCCTGCTTTTATCTCTCTCAGATCAGAATACGTATTTTCATTCTTCACTCTGAAGTACCTTCCAGACAAGTAGGATTGCAATATATCTGTGAATTGCTTAGGAAGCATTGTTTTCAGTTTATAAAGAAGCCCTTCATGCCATACTTTATCAAAAGCTTGACCTATGTCAAGGAAAGTTGCAGAACAAACCTTTTTTTCTTATAAGCTCTTTTCTATCACATTAACAATTCTATGTACTTGGTCAATTGAGGAGTGTTTTTCTCTGAAACCAAATTGATGATTGGGGATTAATTGCTTCCTCTCAATTATTGGCTTGAGCCTACTCAATAATACCCTTTCAAACAACTTTGATAACACAGGTAACAATGAAATTGGCCTGTATGAAGTAACTTCATGTGGTACTTTTCCTGGCTTAAGCAACATAATAACTTCAGCTACTTTCCAGACTGCTGGTACATATCTAAGTCTAAAAGAAGTATTCAGTATGTTTGTTAGTCTGATGAGTGCTTTCCTTGGTAGTTGCTTCAGGACTAAGCCAGTTATCAGGTCGAATCCTGGAGTTTTCTTAGAATTTAAAAGTTTTATTTCCTTTTTAACTTCCTCTACTGAGACATGCCTAAGTTCTTGATTCTCCTGTATGATGTTATCTTCTAATCCTAAATCCTCTTCTTGATCTGCATCGTTTGGCTGGAAGACATTTGCAAGATGATCTGCAAATATATGTACTTTTTCTTCATTATTCCTGGTCCATTGTCCGTTCTGTTTTCTAATAGGAGGAGCTTGTTGAATCGATCTTTTTATTTTCCCAGTTGCCTTCCATAGTGAGTAATCAGTGTTGCTTTCTCCTGTCAAGTTACTCAAGTAGCTGTTGATTGATTCATTTTTAATACACTGTATCTCTCTTTTCAGTTCTTGTGTAAGATTATTCAACAATCTTTTATCCTGAGGAGATCGTGATTGCTGCCATCGTCTTCTAGCTCTTCTTTTCTCTGCAATCATTTCTCTTATTTCAGTTGGGTAATTATTTCCAGCTGTTCTTCTTTTCCTAGTTTGTGGAGTATTACACAACAGGCGGCCTGTTGTATATCAGTAATAAACTTTTCCAACTCCTCATCCACTTGATCTGCATTTCCTAATGGTGAATTCAGATTTATTCTTTCCTCCAGCAGTTGCTGAAAGCTATTCCAATCCGTAAGCTCATTAAAAAGAGTGGGATGATTGTTTTGCTTCTGCAGAATGGCGTTGCTTAATTTCAGAATAATAGGAGAATGGTCTGAATTGAGATCAAAACTTTCCTCAATCTGTAAATAATTCAATGAAATATTCTTTATAATGAAAAAGTCTATGAGATCAGGGATTTTCCTTGTATCTGTTGGCCAGTAAGTTGGTTTTCCTGTTGACAGGGAATCACATCTTGACTCTCTTATTGCCTCATAAAGAGCTTTACCCTTATGACTTGTTAAACGTGATCCCCAATGAACGTGCTTTGAATTGAAATCACCTCCAAGTACAAATTTTTTGCCCCTTATTCAGCATTGATAAGTGTTCTTCTTTTTCTGATTGAATATCTAGGTGGACAATAGACCGCTGCTATTACAAATCGAAAATTAATTGCTTCTACTGATACGCCTATGAATTTATTCTCTCAGTTTCTAATTCGACTTGTTCGTTAGTATATTGTCTTTAATAATGATTGAACTTCCTCCTCTCGCAACATTATAAGGATGTAAGGCGTGATAGGTCTTATAACCTATAAATTTGATATAGGACTGTTTTGTGAAGTGAGTCTCAGAGATGAGACAAATATCTATGTTATCTATGTTCAGAACTGCTTCCAACTCCTGTTGTCGTTGTAAAAGTCCATTTGCATTCCACTCCATTATTTTTAGTAACTGTATCATTTCAATTTCTGTTGACAACTATTTTCTAATTTTTCGAAGCGAGTTTGAAGGGATGAAATTATTTTGAACTTATAAATAATGAAGATTTCCAAAATATGATTCTTCTATCCTTTCATTGATTAAATGAACAGGCATAACATGCAACAAACATGCATGGATATGTTCAGAAAAAACTGAAGAATATTAAAAATAATGGCATTAATTTAGTAGCTCACAAGTTCCAATGTGAAAGTGAAGCCTGGCATGGGTAATGTGATTATTTTGATTATTATTTGTTAAATCTGTTCATTATTCTGAATTAATATTATCATTTTAAATATTGATGATACATAAGATGAAGTTCAATATTCAATATTCAAGCTCTCTCTCTCTCTCTCTCTCTAATATATTCAAGGGTCGCCGTCAAAGTGTCTCCCCGACAACAATTCCCCTCTTGGTTTTGACAGCAGACGTCAACCAGTACCCTGCTGAAAATATGCCAGTGCCGACAAAGTGTCTCTCTGACATCTGTTCCCCCTGCTAGAACGAAGGAGACTCGCTGTCAGGATTGTGCCCGACAACGATTCCCCTTGAGCGCTGCCGACAAAGTGTCTCCCCGACATCAATTCCCCTGGTCGAACTAAACTCGATTTAGAGAATGCCAGATATTTAAACCAGAGCAGTACAAACTTTATATACCCAAAAATGCTGACTTGGAATTTATCAGGTCCACTCTCAGATTAATTAAAAAGAATTTTAATGATCTTCAAATTATCAAAAAGAGCGAGAAAGAGCTGTTCAATACATTCTAACGACTGTTAAGCTTTCAGATGAATTAAAAGACCAATTTCCTGATCTGCATATTCTAGAAAACCCTAAGGCAAAACTTTAGACTCCAGGAGACAGGAGAAAATTCTCGCCCATCAACACCTTTTGTAATACCAACGAGTCAAACTGAATTTGTTTTCCCAGAGAAAAGTCTCGAACAAAACAAATAAACTAAACATCTATCACTTGTCAACACCAAATTTATTAGAAATACCAGCATTTAAAAAACCTGTCATTCCTCCCACTAAAATTTACCCAACAAGGACATCCAAAATAATAGCCAACAAGATCCCGCCCAAATAATACAAGTTGAAGAGCCTCAAAAAAGTTCAAGTTCAAATAATAAAACAGGACATCCAGATCCAAACAGCAATGGCTGACAGGAAAAGACCATTTTTTACTCCTCAATCATTTTCGGCCGCACCTCACGAAAATATTCCCGAATTTATTCAAAATTATAAGCGGTTGCCAAACAAACTCATGGGATAATGACGATTGCCTTAAGTATCTCCCATTCTATTTGAAAGGAAGCGCCGCTCAATACTTTGAAACTATATCTGAATCGCTTCAAAACAAAAATACCCTCAATTTCGAAAATGTAACAAATGCACTACTTGACTACTTTGAGCCAATTGCATCACTTGAAAAAATCGAAATAGAATTGATGAATCGAAAAATGTCTCTCAGAGAAACCATTCAAAATTACATGGCTCATATTCTGTTTCTATGTCAAAAATATGATTCATAAATGTCAGAGAAAAGAAAAAATACGCTACATCTTGAGGAGGGTTTCTTCCCCATATTTGGATAAAATAATCATGTTGAAAAACGACACAATGGCGGAATTGGAAAATAATATTCAGAAATTCGAGTTATCCCAATTTTTTACAGACGATAGAGTAGGATTGTTACCACACCTCATCAAACGAAGTAAGAATATCTTAGGGCTATCACAACATGAAAGGCGAGTAAACAATTTGTCCAACAGATTGGAAAAATTGATTAAAAAATCTGAAGAGCAACAAATGATACACGTGATTCAACCTCACATAAAATAGAGATGCAGGATATCCCCCAGAGATCAAATACTCTATATCAAAAACCAAAAAAATACAATATCACACAACATAATGAAGTCCATTCAGGCTTCCAGTCCACAGAATTTCAAAAATAAACAACAATGTGCAATTTGTCACTATCAAAACCATACAACAGACAATTGCTATCATAACAAATTGAATCAGAAGAATCAAACAAATTCTTCAATTCCTAATAAGAAACAACGCCATTGCGCCATCTGTAATTACAGGAATCATAACACTGACGAATGCTATTACAATGAATTGAATAAGAGAAATGCTACTGAAAAGGCTCAGCCTCACTGCGAAATTTGTAAGAAAAGTTATCACACAGTAGATTCGTATGAATTCAATAAACTTCAAAAAACGAGTAGAGAGGACACCTAACACAGCGACAGCTGTAAGGTGTCCAATTAAAATTAAAAGAAGATGTAAAAGAAAAAATTCAGGAGATGACAAATTCACAAAATAATAAATCGTATGCTGAAATTGTAGCTATTCCTGAAGATTTAGATAAGTCATCAACAATAACACCACAAATGGATTCACGAGCAGATAATCCTCAAAGAGAAAAACAAATCCACAATACACATAGAACATTTGATAATTATCAGAAAATTGATTCAAACAACAACGAAGATATTGAAATTCTAGATGAAAATAACGAAGATAGAAATACAATGATAACTATCCAGAACATAATAGATAATTATGCTTTCCCCGATAGTAACTGATTTCCAAGTTTTGATGCGAAAAATACATTCAGTCTATTAACCAGTACTAACAAGAATCTTACTGAAATAATAGAAGAGGATAACGTTGATGTTCCATTTTGGGATTTTTCTTTTTAAAGACCTTTAAAAATAAGTAACAACGAGAATTTGAATGATATTCAAATTCAACAATATAATGGCTATTCGTTAATAATAAGTGATAACTTATTAAAACATTTCACAAATCAGCTGATATATCAACTTTCATGAAAGACCATCTATTTTGGGTTTCAAAATTTTAAGTGAAAATTAATATTTTAAGTAATATTATTTGTGTTTTGGTTCTTTTTATTTATGTAACAACCTACCAAATCCTAAATTACGGTTTCATAGTTTCTTTTTACCTTTAGAAGTTCAAATTTGTGAATAATTCAAGTTTTAAGTGTGGACATAACCTCTATTTTGAATAGTTTAACAAAAATTGGGAAAAAGAGACGTTTTGGACTTTGTCTGTGTTTCAATCCTATTGTATTTCAATCTTGTTAATAAATAAATAAATAATAAAATAACAAAACCGGAAAAATATATCATTACACAAATTCTATGAATCATAATTATCAAGATGCGAAAAGTCTTGCATACAAAATATTTCTAATGAGAAAAGCTCTCCCAGTATGAAAAACATTTCACATGAATATTCTGAAAGGTACCAACAATTGAGTTTCCATGATGAAATTACAACTCAAATTCACCTAATCGGATACTTCATCAATATATTGTACTACTTACTAAAATTCAGAACAATAGAAGGATTTTCAGAGCTTGACAATATTGCAAATCTACAAGAAAAAAATTTAAACAACAAATATGGAAAAACGACCGCTATCAACTATGATTGATAAACCAAACGTTTTCTTGTTGATGGAAGAAAAACTCGCTATCATGACAAATTCACTCCAGCTGCCTCCTAAACCTCCAGAAAAATTAATACCTATACGTACACAATGTAACAAGGTAGGAACAGCCTTACAAATTTTGGGTGAATCAAATAATAAACAAATAAGTATTTTGATAGATTCAGGCTCAAATGTCTCTCTTGATAGGAAACACTTAGTTGCAGAAGAAGACATTGTTGATAATCTGTATGTTGCACTATATGCTCCAATGAGAAGAAAATTCCATTCTTAGGGAATGCAATAGTGGAATTCACCATAGAAAACATCGCTTATAAACAAAATTGTTACATAGTTGACGAATTGTCAGTAGATTTACTGGTAGGAAACAAATTCTTCTTGAAAAATAAAATAGACCTCAAATACAGTTCCCACGAGATAAAACTAAATGAGAAAGTATCAATTCCCATGGATAGCAATTGGATAAAGGATGTTCAAAGCCAATCATACATGATAACGCAACGTTTCATTCTTGATACAGACATAAAAATTAATGTATTTGAGACAAAAGAAATTGCAATGTTGAAAAACTCTCATGACAGTACATCTCAATTTTTCACACCGAATGACACCTTACGACGCGGAACGATTTTCTCACACGCGTTAAGCGATGAGGTTGACAACTTTCAAGTTATGAAACTCCCTGATTTCCAATATATCAGAAAAATACTTCGAACTCAAAGCAGGCCTAGAAATCGGCGAAGGCTCTGAGACGAGATTTTCCGCACATTCGACACCAATAGAAAAGAAATCCCACGGGACAATCAAAGAGATACCTATTGTTATAAAAAACGACATTCTATTGAAGCCTCACGAACAAATAGATTTGTTTGTAGAAAACGATGATTAGATTCTGAATTGCAATAATTGTCAGTTCACACCAAATCCACATTACTTGAATAAATGTAAAATAAATTTTTCACTTACTAAAACTACTGACAAATCACTTGAATTCATTGCTTATAATTTTTCTTCAAAACCTTTGACTCTTAGAATTGGATCTCAGTTAGGATACTTAAAGATAAAACCAAACGAGCAAATTCACAGAGAAACAAAATACTTGGAAGCTAGAGAGATTAGCCAAATAAATGTACAAATATCAACTGATAACGAACTTCCTGATATTATGATACACGATAATAAGAAAATAGATGTCAATAAAAATATTTGTGAAACATCGTACAAAGAAGTATCCAAACTCATTACAGAATATGCGGATGTTTTCTCCAAAGACAAATATGATATACCTGATTCTAAACTTCCAGCAGTACATATAAATTTAGCAGACAACACACCTGTCTTTTCTTTCACCATACAAATTGGCGGTTTCAGAACGCTCTGAAATGAACGATATGATTGATGGTTTATTAAAATCTAATGGAATCGAGAAAGCTAGGTCAAATTACGCCTCACCAGCCTTTACAGTCAGAAATAGAGATTATAAACCGAGAATGGTCATAAATTACAAAAAACTCAATTCTAAAATAATTCATGATAAATATCCTATCCCTAACCCGAAAACTGTCTGGAATCACACAGCACAGCAAAGTTTTTATCTACTCTTGATTTGACGTCAGCTTTCTATTCAATGTCAATTGCTGAAGGTTCTAGACACGTAACAGCTTTCAACACTCCAGATGGTCTCTACCAATTCCGTAAGGTACCAATAGGATTAGCGATCTCCCCAGCAGCCTTTCAAAGAGGGATTAGTCATGTGTTTTCAGATATGCTGTATAAAAGTGTATTAATATATATATATAGATGACTTGTACAAGTCTTCATCAATTGAAGAACATATCAATAATGTAAAAAGTGTTTTCAGTAGACTTAGAGAAATTAATCTGAAACTAAATCCGGATAAATCGAAAATTTGCTACGAATCATTGAAGGTACTAGGACATTGGGTTTCCGAAGAAGGAATATCCCCACTCCCAGAAAATGTAGAAGCGGTATTGAAATTGCCAGTGCCTAAAAATGTAACAGAGTTGAAACGATTCTTAGGAGCAACATCTTATTACAGGAAATGTATACCCTGTCTATCAAAACGAGCTTTTCCGTTGACCCAGTTGACGCGTAAAGACGCAAAATTTGAGTGGACAGTAGTTCATCAAAAATCATTTGAAGATCTCAGAGACTGTTTGATAAAGAAACCAATATTGATGCATTTTAATGATGGAAAAAAGACGTATATTTTAACAGACGCATGCGCTATCGGAATTGGCGGTTGCCTCGCCCAAAAAGATTTTGATGGTGTTATAAAACCTGTTGCGTACGTTTCGCGACGACTCACAAATTCGGAAGAAAACTGGCCTGCATCACATCTAGAGATGTTAGCAGTTACTTACTGTATCAATCATTTCAGATCGCTCATAATAAATGACCATTTCACTGTACATACTGACCATGCTTCCCTTCAATATTACAAAAATATTAGAGAACCAAATTCAAGACTAGCTAAATTAGCAGCTAAGCTAGCACAGTACAATTTTGACATAGTATATAAAGTCTTTGCTTTTAGTTGATGCACTTTCTAGAGCTCCAATTGATAGAACAATCGAGCCAGATTGGCAAGATATCAATGCAATAGAATGTGTGAACATTGGGCTGTTGCAAACAAGACGAGTTTCTAGGCAAAATCTATTTTGCGGTAATAGATCTCGATAAGGCAGACCCAATAACTGCCAGAAAATCACGAAACTATATTTTAAAGGATGACATTTTGTATTTCAAACACTTGCATCAAAACGTCGTTCATTTTAAACTTGCAATCCCACCCACTTTGATTACGCAAATTCTTGGCCAATACCATAACGATATTACATTTGGAGGACATCTAGGTATTCATAAAACACTGTCCAAAATAACGCCAAAATACCATTGGCCGACGATTCGACAAGATGTCATAAAATACGTGAAAACCTGTCCCACATGCCAAGTAGCTAAGAAAAGTAGGGAGAAACAGGGTGGTCAATTAAAACCCATTGCTATAACGAGTCAACCTTTCGACACGATATGCATTGATGCATGTGGTCCACTCTCTCTTTCAGGTGGGAGATACAAGTACATTTTCGTAGCTCTCGATCGAACAACTCGTTTCGCATATTGTGAGCTAACAACGGCTACAGACGCCAAAAATACAGTTTGCATCTTTGTATGGACTACCCCGTACCATCCATACAGACAATGGATCAAATTTTAAGTCAGAACTCTTAAAACAGCTGTGTCTCCCATTAGGTGTATCTCAAAAATTTGGGTCAACATACATGCCTTCTAGTCAAGGGATGACTGAAAGATAGAATGCAACCTCAATGAATATGCTAAGATGCTATTCCAATGGGAAACAGAATAATTGACATCTAAATATTCGCCATGTATGTTTCGCAGAAATTCAGCAGAACAAGCATCGTTGGGTTATTCACCTTTTTTCTTGCTACACGGATTTTACCCTATGAGTTATTTAGACATAGCGATCCTATCGGCTACTCCAACCGTTACAGAAAGAGCTGAAGTTCTAAAAAATCTTCTGGAGATTAGAAATTCTCTGCCAGAAATATTGAAAAACGCACAATTGCAGCAGAAATAGCAATTCGACAAGAAAATAAAACCATTGCAATTCAAAGAAGGTGATAAGGTTTTAATACAATACCCCCAGGCACAGCCTGATACTTGCACAAAACTAAACAATCCTTATAGAGGTCCTTTTAATGTGGTTAAACAAATAAACCCACAGAATGTAGAAGTTATAACTAGTCGTAAAGGAAAGCCATCTCCTGAAATAATACACATATGGAGGTTAAAAAAATATCATTCTAGGGAACCAATTAATTAAAGAGAATATTTCATCCTTATTATGAATATTGTAGTGCGGTGCATTGGTATAATCACCCTAATAACAAGTTGTGAAATATAATAATATGTGTATAGTTTTGAATTTATGATTAAATCATGAAATAGGAATTATTCATCAAATATGAGTTTATTGATTATTATTGTTAGGAGCTAATTGTTCTGAATTATGAATAGGATTTCAACTATCATTGTTTTAACGAGACGAGACTAGCTGGTTTTTGACTACAAAAAAATGGACTGTATTTTTAAACGACAGGTTGTTGTCTGGCTTTGTGGCAAGGGATGCAATATGAGCTAATAATAGTGCATAAGAATTTTGTTACCTTGCAGTCCAGACTTCTCGGAAGCACGGCCCGGCTCCCGGTACGACAAGATTGAGTAGCACTTCACACTGATTACAATTGAAGAAACGACACGGTTGTTGACATGCTGTCCACTCGGCGTGCTGGTGACTACTGGACTTCTGTTCTTTATGCACTTAGCCTTTGCCCCCCACCACTCGATATTTGCCAGACAACAATTAGCGGGAAATTTGTATGATCTACATTGCCAATAAACTAAATCACGTCCAAACATCCCGCCCACCTTGGAAGAACTTCCAATTACAAAGGAAAAAACATCAACTATCTACAAGACCTAACTCGACAATGGAATAAAGGAATATTTTACTTCTTCACTCCTCAGGGGCCTTTGAGGAGACTTATACAAAGGGTAGGAGGCTCTCGGAATAAGGAAAGGAATTGGATTGAGAAATAGGTGAATGTCAATGACTATCTATGACCTATCTATATGACCTAAAATATGAACCAAAAAACCTTGGGAACCTTTCCCATGTGTAAAAACAAAGACAAGAAAAAGAAAATTTGGTGACACTTGAAATGAGCCTGATATTCTTCACTAGGAAGGGGACAAACCCTATTGACAGCTCTAGTTAGAACTCCCTTGGATGTTTAAACCTCCACTACTCTAACAACTCCATCCTTACCCGGAAATACATTTGTTATCCTACCGAGTTTCCAGTGTAGGGGAGGAAGGTTGCTCTCTTTCAATATAACCATACTTCCTGTGTTAAGATTGCTAGTTTTTTTGCACCATTTTGTTCTGTCTTGTAAACTTGATATATATTTCAATTGCCAACGTTTCCAAAATGACAATACAATTCTCTTCAGTAGGCTCCAACGATTTCTCAAATTCACAGGTTCAATGGATTCTTCAGGCTCAGGCCAAACCTTTGGACTTTCCATAAGCACAAAATGCCCTGGAGTCAATACATCCAGGTCTCTTGGGTCTGAACTGATTGGGATCAATGGTCTGGAATTTAGTATCCACTCTATTTGTGCTAATCCTGTACTAAATTCTTCAAAAGTCAAAATTTGGTTACCCACAGTAGCCTTGAGCAATCTCTTTGTAGACTTTATGCCGGCTTCCCATATTCCTCCTCAATGTGGAGCTACCGGGGGGTTGAAAATCCATTTAATTCCTCAAATAGAAAGATCTCTGGATATCTCATCATTGAATTTTGAAGACCTTGCAAGCTCATACCATTGAGACAATTTTCGGCTAGCTCCCACAAAATTAGTACCACAATCACTATACATAGTATGGACTGTGCCTCACCTTGCAAGAAATCGTTTCATGGCTGCTAGGAAAGCATCAGTAGATAACTCTGAAACAAGTTCCAGATGTATAGCCCTGGTAGCAAGGCATATGAATAAGCAAATGTATGCTTTGTATATAATTGCTTTCCCTCAGTCTCCTAATTCTATATCAAAGGGTCCACCATAATCAACCCCTGTATTCAAGAATGCCTTGATTCCTTGAAGCCTGGCAGCAGGGAGGTCTCCCATAAGTGGTTGTTGCCCAGTAGGCTTTACACAAAAACAGTCCATACACTTAATTGTTCTTTTGCGAATTATATCTCTTGCTCTCAAGATCCAGAATTGACTTTGAATGACCGATTGCAAATTTGAGGGGCCAGGATGCAAATAAATTTTGTGATAATGATCTATAATTGAGTTGGTTACATGGTGTGTCTTTGGGAGCAGCAAAGGGTATTTATTTCTGTTGGGTAAACTAGAATTTCTCAGTCTACCACCAACTCAAAGCAGCCCAGTAAAGTCAATGAATAGGTTCAACTGTTTGAGACATTTTTTAATGGAATTTTCATTTGATTGAACCGCAATTATGACATCTGGAAATGCTTCTTTCTGTAAAAATTTTATTATAGAAAACATTACCCCATTCAGCTCCTCGGTGTTCAAAGGACCAGTAAATTTTCCATCTCTATTTTGACAATTATTAATGAACCTTCTAATCCATGTAGTTACTCTCTGCAATACAATCCACGATGAGAATTTATTTACAAGTGTAAAATTAGAAAATTGAGTCTTCTGAGTAACCAAAGTAATTTTTTTCATCTCAGATGCTATTTGTTGTGAGCTTTCAGCGTCATTACACTTTGGTTGGAGAGGCCAACATTCTGAAGGCTTTTTCAGCCAATCTGGGCCATTCCACCATAACGAATTGCCATTCATTTCATCGGGTAAGAGACCTCGACTAGCACAATCAGCAGGGTTACATTCAGTTGGGACATATTTGAATTGCTCAGGCTACAGCTGCTCCTGCACTTGGCTTACTCGATTAGCAACAAATGTAGCCCAGTGATGAGGGGAGGAACGAACCCAACTTAATGCCACTGTTGAATCAGTCCAAACTGTGATTGAATCAATATTTATTATTTTTGAAATAACATCTCTAACTTCCAGCAACAATCTTGTTACTAGCACCACTGCACAGAGCTCTAGGCGTGGTAACATAACTTTTTTCAGTGGAGCTACGTTGGCTTTAGCTCTTAGTATTGAACAAACAATATTACCATCCTTCAAGAGAGCTCAAACATAAATTACTCCAACATAGCCATGCTCTGAGCTGTCAGCAAATCCATGCAATTGAATATTTTCACATAATTGAAAATTCAAACAACAAGGAATATTTAGTTTTTCCAATAGTGGTAGCTGATAGCAAATAAATTCCCACTTCTGAATTACCTCCACAGGGGCTAGATCATCCCAGTCACATCCATGTTGCCACAGATATTGGATCATAGACTTGATGGTAAGCATAAACGGTGTCAAATATCCTAATGGGTCAAAAATCTGAGCCAAAGTTGACAATATGTTTTTTTTTTGTAGCTAAGTTGGATGGAATTTTCACTCTGTAGAAAAGATAGTCGCCAACCAGATTCCATTGGAAGCCTAGAATTTTTGTGGATTTATCTGATTCTGATGTAAAATCCTTTGATTCAACAGCACAATGCTCTGGTGGGAGGTTTGCTAGAATGGCTTGATTATTGCTGGCCCACTTTCTCAATTCAAACTGACTCTTCTTCAACAGTTCAGTGAGTTCAGACTGCAGCTGCTCAGCTGCTTCCACTGAAGGAACTGATGTAACTACATCATCCATGTAGGTTGAGAGACGCAATGCCTCAGAGGCAGCAGGAAACATTTCTCCTTCATCTTCCACTAATTGATGCAAAGTTCTGATCGCAAGAAATGGAGATGATGATACTCCATAAGAAACTGTTGTTAGTGTATACTCCTTTATTTCCTCTCCACTATCAGCTTGCCAGAAGATTCTTTGGAAGTCATGACGTTTTTCATGCAACAAGATATTTCTATACATTTGTCTTATATCACAAACAATTGCAATCTCCTGAGCTCGGACAGTAGACTCGAAATGTCCAATTGTAGACTAGGCCCAATGTGAAGAATCTCATTTAACGAAGGACCACTTTTGCTTTTCATTGAGGCATCAAATACTACTCGAAATTTACTAATTGTTCCATCTTCAGCTGTTTGACAAATACAATGATGAGGAATGTAAAAATAACCCTTCGTCTTGTCCACTGGTTCAGGTGATAGTACCATGTGATTTTGGCTTTGATAATCATCCATAAACTCATTATACATTTGCCTCAATTCGGGATTTTTTAATAGCCTCCTTTCCAAGAGGATAAATCTATTCAAAGCTGCCTCACGACTATCATTCAATGAGTCTGGTTCTTTCCTAAATGGCAATTCCACAACATATCTACCAGTATTCAAACGACTAACTGTAGATTTATATATTTCTTCACAGGCTTTCTTGCTTTCCGACAATTTTTTTACAACAGAGGGGGGCTCCTCTATCGCCCAAAATCGCTTGACTAATTCTTCTAAATTTGTATTGGAGAGCATGCATAAGCTATTGAAAATAGAAGAACTCTCCCCGGCTACTCTATCCATCAAACAGTAACCCCACACAGTTTCTAGAGCAGATGGCATACCAGCTGGACCAATCACCCTTCTTCCCGTAAGAATCAATGGAACATACTCAGCACCTAATAAAATATCAACTTCCTCAGGACGAGAGAAATCTGGGTCTGCTAGACGAAGGCCTTCAATATGTGGCCAATATGCTTTCTTTACTTGATTAGTGGCCGTTATTTTATTAACGATGAATGCTGTGATTTTCAAGGGTAGAATTTCAAATTCGCAGTTCACGATCTCATCGACTATTTCTACTTGAGTATCAGACATCCCATGTATTGGCAAACTATGTGTTTTCTCGGGTACTAAACCCAGCCTATTCACACATCGCTTAGTAATAAACGACTCTGTGCTTGCACTATCCAATAATATCTTCACTGGACAGTAATCACCTTTATAATCTCGAATTTCCGTTTTTATAGTAGATAGCAATACAACAGAACTCTTCACATTCAATGATATGACTTTAGTTGATTCAGTAACTAACGCCTTATTGACTGGATTGTTGGCACTAGGAGCGTTTAGCTTACTAACCGCCTTTTCACTTGTATTGTCGGCAACAGGTGTCTCTTTCGGTTCAAGAATCAAGATGTAGGAGCGAATGGTGGCGGGAATTACAGTGAGTGCAAGACTTACGTCTTCTACAATTTCTGACAAAGTGTCCGGCCAATAAACAGCAAATGCATAGCTTCAATTCTTTCACACGAGATAATCTTTCAGATGGTTTGCGATCCAGAAACATTTCACAATTTTCTTGGTCATAATGATTATTACATTCAAAACATTTTCGCTTGTCTGATTTCGATGAGTTCACCATAACTGATGATTTATAGTTGCCTACAGTAGATTTAGATTTTTCTATCTGCTTACGTGGGGTAGCCAAAGCTTTAGATTGCCCCAATAACAATGTTGTTTTAGTAGCTTCTAGAATAATAGCTTCATTATTCAGAAATAGTTGAAAATTTTTCAAATCAGAGACTGTACCATTTCTGATTTCTCTCTGCCACTTCTCTCTCAAATCTTCACTCAATTTTTTACGCAAAACAAATAACAGAGGGATCGACCAGTCATTAACTGAATGACCTATAGGCTTTAATGCTGCAATATAAGTAGTAGAAGACGGCCGGTTCAAGAGCACCAATCACAGAGCAGAACGGGTAATTAGAGGTGGAGCTAAAAATTTTCAAGCTATCCCCCCACGCGCGCGCCACCTGAAGCCACCATTTTATAGAGTTGGTGAAGTGGTTGGCTCTGCCTGAAGGCTGGCAAGAACAGGTTGCCTCTCTTAACTCACCCTCCACCCCGCCCGACAACAGGTTTCCCACAGCTAAGGTGTTCGCTGTCTACCTGTTCCCCACTTCCCTCAGCTCTGCCTCTGCCTCAACTTCTTCCACTCTTTGTTTGTATAATAGCTGTTTATTATTTCAATGGCAGCAGCCGGCCGGTCAGCGCTCTTGCTGTCACTATAGTAATACAATCACTCTCTCTCTCTAGCTGTAATGTTATGTTCTGTTATAGTGACTATACCGGTCCATTAATCGCCTCTGTTCCTCCGTAATAAAGTCTTTATCATTATAGCTATTTGATGGTTGAGAGAGACCTATCTGTCTGTAAAATTCTCCTAGTATATGTTCCTCATGTAAACCTCTATCCTGATAATCTTTCCAATTGAATGTTCTTGAAACAAGCAAACATTTTCCTAAAATATAATATGCAAACCTAATTAAAGTATCATTTAGATACAATTTAAAGATTTGATCTTCAAACAAATAATCAGAAATACTTCCTTTTAATACCTGTATGGCAGTATTAATATTTCCCAAGGTTGCTAAACTAGCTTTGTCAATAAAGAACTGTTTTTTTGTAAGAAAGTCTCTATTATTCAAATCACTATTTATACTTGTGAGTAATTCTGACTTCTCTTTTAAAAACTGCTCATTTGAAACAAAAGTTGAATCGATGACCTTGATAGCTGTGTTCAAATTACTTAAGGAGACTAGATTTGCCTTCTCAATAAAGAATTCCTGTTTTGTTAAAAGGTCCCTATTATTAAATTCACTAATAATACTTGCAAGTAATTCCGACTTTTCTTTTAAAAACTGCTCGTTTGAAACAAAAGTTGAATCAATGGCCTTGATAGCAGTGTTCAAATTACTTAAGGAGACCAGATTGGCCTTCTCAATAAAAAATTCCTTTTTTATTAAGTGGTCCCTATTATTCCACTCATCAATCAAACTTTTTATAGAATTTTGAAATTCTGATCTAAGTGCATCAATTTTCTTATCTATAATATTTATATTGAAATTGCTTGTGAAAACCTTACTTGTTTTTCCTATTGGTTTATTAATCCTTCCAAATTTGTCAATACTCATTTTAAACAATAGTTTACTGAGACTAAAGTATATATCCTCGCTCCTTGAGTTCTTCAAGTATACTGGATATTTCTCCTTCATGTGAATTATGTCCTGCATGTGTAGAGTTGATTAATACCTCTAACCTTGAAACTAATTCATTAACATTATCCCAATAAATATAAGTACGATTAGGAGTTACATTTTTTACAAATGATAAACCTCTACCTTGTACAGACAAACTTTGTTTACTCTTCCTCTGTTCTGAAAATAATTTTTGAATCAGTTTTGATTTTATACTATTGGTTTTCTTGAGATGACCGCGATTATCAAGATGAATATTCGTTGCAATTAATATCTTCTTGTATTTTCTGAAATCTGTCATTGTTATTATACTTATATTCGGTTTTGATTTAAAAAGTAATTCTAATAATCCTTTACTCAGTTTGATTTTCAACTGTAATTTATCTCCGATTATGATATAATTATTATCCCATATTATTGAAACGTTCTTACCTAAATAAAATGAATTGGTAAGTTTGTTAAATTTCAGACCAAACGCTATAGATTTACGATTATGTTTATGAAAATCATTGATGTATTTATTTAGCATATCATTGATTGATGTAAACCGTGTCTTAGCTAGAATACTTTTATTTAACAATTTTTGAATACTATTATCTATACTTGATTCATCTTCATCATCTTTACTCCAAACTTTTTTGCATAAATCTCTAAACTTATCATATGTCATATCAATTTCAACAAAATCACGATGTATAAGCTTTAAATTTAACGGATCCATTTTGAAAATTATTAGTACATTTGCATTATCACGTAACAATTGTTTTGGCGTGGCAGAATAACTTTGAATTAAATAAATACAATTTACTCCTATTGGTCTTCCCATTGAAAAGTATGCTTTAATTATATTTGGACTTGAAGTCTGTAAATCATCAAAAATTACTAGACTATCTGTTGGTATAGTCGACGGATGTGGAATTTTATTCGCATCAGAAGACTTGAAAAACTTAACATGTTTCAGAGTGGAAAATACTTTATCCATAAACTTATATTTATCCTGATTTAAACTTTTGCTATATAAATACAGATTTGAAAAGGCAATTCCATTATGTCGAAAAACAAGGTTCATTACAATGTTTGTTTTTCCACAGCCTGATTTTCCTGCAATCACACATCGTACATTTTCTGGGAATAAAATACCATGCTTACCTATAACCTTTTTTTGTTCAGGCATTGATTTTATTATCAGCTCATTAAAGTCGATAATTGGAAGAGTAGCTTTTATGTCTCTTCTTTTCATTATTATAGATGTTTTTGCTTCAATTTCTAATAACTAACTAACTAGTTAACGTATAGGTGAGTTAATGAAGTAAGACGATAAGCATAACAAACACTCAGCACCTTTTATTTATACTAAATGCATACATAAAGTATTCAAAATATAGTCAATGTCCATTAAATAAGGTCTTCTAGATTCAAACAGTTGCACGCAATCAACTCTATTTCTATTACATATTGATAAGCATTTTTTAATTTTAATCTCATTAATTAATAATTTACACGGAAGACATTTAAGTCTATTGTTACATATACTAGTACAATTATTCTTATTCAAGCTCAATAATAATAATAAATCTAATTGTTCTCTAATTAATACATCCATTTTTAAAACATGTATAATTCTGCCTGCAATTCGCACATTTTCAAAGTTTCATATAAAAACGAATTTTTATTAACATCCGATCTAGCTCTATCATGTATAAAATTTTTCAACTGATTAATTAAATAAGCTAGACTGTTACAATAGCATCGTTCAGGTATTTCATTTGATAAAGCTCTAATATGATGTTCTCTAATATCTTCTGTTAAAATATAGCATACACTCAGATGTTTAGGATTATTAGTAAATAATCTTCCAGTATCTAGAAAAAACAAAAATTCGCTATGTGTAAGACCCTCTTGTCCATATCTATTTAATGTTTTTACAATATATTCAATAAGTTCATAAAAACAACAACGATACTTTACATTAATTCTACTAAAGAAATAATCCTTATCAACTAAAAATCATAATCCCTGACGAATGTTATACATTGTAAGTAAGTTAATTCCTTTTGAGCCAATTCTCCTAAAAGATTTGTATGCGATTCTAACAGATCAGTGAGTTTGCACTGATAGCTTACAACTTGTGACATTCCTTCAACAAGAACAGATCTATTACTATATTTTCTTAGACAGGTATAATGATTTTGTAATATATAGTCAGTTAAAGAATACGGATAACTTTGAGACTCATCTGCTGCAGCCATATCTGAAAATATGAGATTTATATATCTTAAAGATTTGCTTTCTCACCGCATGATATTAATAAAGTTATAATAATTCGTGTAGCCAAATAACTTGGAAGACAAACATCTACGTTTCTAACACAACTGTTTCACTAAATATGCTTATGCAATAAAATTAAAAACGAAAACAGCGAGTGAGGTAGCAACAGCCTTAGAAATTATACTAAATAAGAATCCAAAAATAAAACTATTTCAGACAGATCAAGGTAGTGAATTTTTCAATAATAAAGTGAGTAGTCTATTACAAAAATATAATATAAAACATTATTTTGTATATTCAGAGCTCAAGGCAAGTATAGTTGAACGTTTCAATTGTACTCTTAAATCGCGGCTTTTCAAATATTTTACAGCTGCATCTAGTAATCGTTGGATTGATAGCATTGATAATATTGTTCAAGAGTATAATAATACTTATCATACAACAATTAAAATGAAACCAGCCGAAGTAAAAAAGAAACATGAGAAAGTAATTCTTGCCGAGTTGAATAGAAAGAAATTAGCCAATATAAAGACCAGAAAAATAAAACCAAAATTTAAAATAGACGATATTGTACGAATAAGTGAGTTTAAAAAATTTTTTGATAAATCGTATAATTTTAATTGGACTCCAGAACTTTTTAGAATTATTTTTGTATTTCCTACTATACCTATTACTTATCAACTAGAAGATATGAATAGTAAATTAATTTTAGGAAGATTTTATGAGTATGAATTGAAAAAGACTTCTCTTAACAAAAATGAAAGAGAAGTCTATCTTGTTGAGAAAATTTTAAAGAAAAGCAAAAATGGGCTTATACTAGTTAAATGGCTAGGTTTTACTGAACCTTCCTGGATAAATAAGACAGATTTATTGACCGACTAAAAATAATAGTTTAATTTACAGATGAAATGATTGACCATGTGGAATGGATGATTATCAACAACGTTGACAAATTTGATAACAAGGAGTTTATTGAATTTAAATGTAATTTGAAAGAACTGTTAGATACGCATATGCAAAAGATAAAAATTAGATTCATATTTTCAGATAATAGGAAAAAGCTTTTCGGTTATAAATTGATAATGGAAACAGCAATACACGAATTACTTTGTTTATTACGCTTTTTCTATTTCAACACTAATTTATTATTTTCAGAATATGTCTATTTTATCTATGATTATAAAAATAGAGTAGCGATTTACGATAAAACTTATAAACATTTGTCAATATGCTTTAAGAATTTTGAATATGAATATGTAACTTGCTACTGCGAACATCTAACTGAAAAGTTAGATTATATTGACAGTTGTGTTAGAAACGTAGATGTTTGTCTTCCAAGTTATTTGGCTACACAAATTATTATAACTTTATTAATATCATGCGGTGAGAAAGCAAATCTTTAAGATATATAAATCTCATATTTTCAGATATGGCTGCAGCAGATGAGTCTCAAAGTTATCCGTATTCTTTAACTGACTATATATTACAAAATCATTATACCTGTCTAAGAAAATATAGTAATAGATCTGTTCTTGTTGAAGGAATGTCACAAGTTGTAAGCTATCAGTGCAAACTCACTGATCTGTTAGAATCGCATACAAATCTTTTAGGAGAATTGGCTCAAAAGGAATTAACTTACTTACAATATATAACATTCGTCAGGGATTATGATTTTTAGTTGATAAGGATTATTTCTTTAGTAGAATTAATGTAAAGTATCGTTGTTGTTTTTATGAACTTATTGAATATATTGTAAAAACATTAAATAGATATGGACAAGAGGGTCTTACACATAGCGAATTTTTGTTTTTTCTAGATACTGGAAGATTATTTACTAATAATCCTAAACATCTGAGTGTATGCTATATTTTAACAGAAGATATTAGAGAACATCATATTAGAGCTTTATCAAATGAAATACCTGAACGATGCTATTGTAACAGTCTAGCTTATTTAATTAATCAGTTGAAAAATTTTATACATGATAGAGCTAGATCGGATGTTAATAAAAATTCGTTTTTATATGAAACTTTGAAAATGTGCGAATTGCAGGCAGAATTATACATGTTTTAAAAATGGATGTATTAATTAGAGAACAATTAGATTTATTATTATTATTGAGCTTGAATAAGAATAATTGTACTAGTATATGTAACAATAGACTTAAATGTCTTCCGTGTAAATTATTAATTAATGAGATTAAAATGAAAAAATGCTTATCAATATGTAATAGAAATAGAGTTGATTGCGTGCAACTGTTTGAATCTAGAAGACCTTATTTAATGGACATTGACTATATTTTGAATACTTTATGTATGCATTAAAAGATATACCACCTATACATTCATTCTCAAATTATCAGAAATTTCATCTTCCATTTCATATGTCAGAAAATTTAAAAAGAGCGACTAAGTTAGCTGGCAGCTGTAGTAGTAGTAGTAGTAGTAGTAGTAGTGAATACAGCGGTGAAAGGCATGCTGCAGAAGCTACTCAGCCGGGCATCGGGCCGGCGTCACCTCCCTTCCGCTCTGTCCAGCCGGCAAGGGGGGTGGCGCGCGCTTCGGAAAAACTACTTGCACACTTTTTTGATAGGAAAAACTATGTAATTCATTATTCTAATTTGAAATACTATCTTGAACAAGGTATAAAATTAGAAAGAATTCATCGTATCATGAGTTTTAGTCAGGCACCTTGGCTCAAGAAATATATGGAATTTAACATTAATTTAAGGAAAAATGCTAAGAACGAATTTGAATCCTCAACTACTAAACTTGCCTCTAACTCGATTTATGGTAAGCTTCTTCAATCAGACAGAAAGCATATTAACATAAAACTAATTACAGATGCAAAAAAACTCAATAAATTTAGCTCAAAACCGCTTGTCAAACGATGGACAATTTTCGATGAAAATGTGATTGCGATTGAGTCGAAAAAGCTTTGCATAAAGCTTGATAAGCCAATATTTGCAGGTTTTTCTGTTTTAGAACTAGCTAAATTATTAATGTATAAATTTCACTATTCGAACATATTACAAATTTACGATTATAGACATGTTAAACTTCTAATGTCCAAGACGGATTCATTCTTCCATCAGATTTTTACAGAAGACTTATATGATGATATAAAACAACATTCCCATTTGTTTGACACATCAAATTATCCCACCACACATCCATGTTTCTCGTTAACTAACAAAAAGAAAGCAGGATATTTTAAAGATGAAACTGCTTCTGCGCCAATCCTATGTTTTACCGGTCTACGACCAAAACTCTATTCTTTTAAATATCTACTAGAAAATGAAAACAATAGTGAAGAGGAAACCGCGTTTATAGTAAAGGAAAAGAAAGTTGCAAAAGGTGTTAGCAGAGCTGTAATTGCAGATAAACTAAACTATGAAATCTATGAAAAATGTTTGTTTGATAGAAAATTACACTATGAAAAATCTAATTACATTAGATCGTTTAAACATCAAATTTATCAAATAAGACAATCAAAATCTCTTTATCACCATTTGATGATAAACGCTATATTTGTAATGATAATTTTATAGAAACATATGCATGGAATCACAGATTATTAAAAACGTTTATTAAAAATTAAAAGTAATTATTAAAAAAGTTTATTGCTGTCAGTAAATATTTATAACCATCATTAAATTTTGATAATTTTTGTAAGTCGATAAGATCTGCTTGGATAAGGTCATTTATACCCTTCAGTGTATATGTCCTTCTTTTAAATTTGCGTCTTGCTAAACCGTGTAACTCATTTGCCAACTTTTCACGTACCGTAGAGGTCATTTTAAAAAAGCTATACACATATATCTGTCTAAAGACAAAGCTGCATACTAACTGGTTTCTATATTTGGTGCGAATGTATGTTGCCAAATCATGTTGGAAATCGCTACATTATAAGGTCGACAACTTTCAAATTGATTGAACATTATTACATACAGCTTGCCAGAAAAGGAAGTCTGCATACTGATTGCATCTTGTTCAATACAGCCTGCCAAAAAAAGGCGGACTGCATGCTGATTGCACCTCGTTAACTACATCCTGTCAAAAAAGAAGTCTGCATGTAACTTAGCGCGTGAAAGGTCAACAACTTTTCAAATCGAATACTGACCTATACAACATAATGAATATTGAGCAGGAATGAGAGTTCAACTTTCATCTTCTAAACCTACTTCTCCTGCTATGTTCACCCCCTCCGCCTCCTCTTCCTCCGCCTCCCTGTCTGTCCTATTACTGTTTTCAAGAAATGTTTTTAATAATCTGTGATTCCATGCATATGTTTCTATAAAATTATCATTACAAATATAGCGTTTATCATCAAATGGTGATAAAGAGATTTTGATTGTCTTATTTGATAAATTTGATGTTTAAACGATCTAATGTAATTAGATTTTTCATAGTGTAATTTTCTATCAAACAAACATTTTTCATAGATTTCATAGTTTAGTTTATCTGCAATTACAGCTCTGCTAACACCTTTTGCAACTTTCTTTTCCTTTACTATAAACGCGGTTTCCTCTTCACTATTGTTTTCATTTTCTAGTAGATATTTAAAAGAATAGAGTTTTGGTCGTAGACCGGTAAAACATAGGATTGGCGCAGAAGCAGTTTCATCTTTAAAATATCCTGCTTTCTTTTTGTTAGTTAACGAGAAACATGGATGTGTGGTGGGATAATTTGATGTGTCAAACAAATGGGAATGTTGTTTTATATCATCATATAAGTCTTCTGTAAAAATCTGATGGAAGAATGAATCCGTATTGGACATTAGAAGTTTAACATGTCTATAATCGTAAATTTGTAATATGTTCGAATAGTGAAATTTATACATTAATAATTTAGCTAGTTCTAAAACAGAAAAACCTGCAAATATTGGCTTATCAAGCTTTATGCAAAGCTTTTTTGACTCAATCGCGATCACATTTTCATCGAAAATTGTCCATCGTTTGACAAGCGGTTTTGAGCTAAATTTATTGAGTTTTTTTGCATCTGTAATTAGTTTTATGTTAATATGCTTTCTGTCCGATTGAAGAAGCTTACCATAAATCGAGTTAGAGGCAAGTTTAGTAGTTGAGGATTCAAATTCGTTCTTAGCATTTTTCCTTAAATTAATGTTAAATTCCATATATTTCTTGAGCCAAGGTGCCTGACTAAAACTCATGATACGATGAATTCTTTCTAATTTTATACCTTGTTCAAGATAGTATTTCAAATTAGAATAATGAATTACATAGTTTTTCCTATCAAAAAAGTGTGCAAGTAGTTTTTCCGAAGCGCGCGCCACCCCCCTTGCCGGCTGGACAGAGCGGAAGGGAGGTGACGCCGGCCCGATGCCCGGCTGAGTAGCTTCTGCAGCATGCCTTTCACCGCTGTATTCACTACTACTACTACTACTACTACTACTACAGCTGCCAGCTAACTTAGTCGCTCTTTTTAAATTTTCTGACATATGAAATGGAAGATGAAATTTCTGATAATTTGAGAATGAATGTATAGGTGGTATATCTTTTACTGGAGCTAACGGATAGTAATTATGTGTGTCATGCAGCAATTCTGGATAAGTCAAATCACATTCTATTATATATCCTATATCATCTGTTTCGGAAAGTTGTGATACATCAAATTGTTCAATTTCTTCTTTTTCTAACCATTTAAAATTAGCATATGGTAAGTATGCAGTACTCATAATTGTTGCATACAAGGAATTACAGTCAATGTACCAAAGAAAAGAAGTCGGTAATTTTGGATCGTATAAATCTTTTAAATATTTATTATTTGCTCTAGCATATCTTCTACAAATTACTGACATTCCTCCGCAAATTGATTGTTCCAAAAAAATATACATATTTATATCTGTTAAAAGTTCTAATTGTATGCCAGTTTTATATAGCATAGCATGCCATGAAAAATGTGACAGCGATATAAAATGACATACTTCTAATTTATAATTTTTAAAGAACATTTTCCTAGCATGTTCAAAACAGTCTGCTAGCAACAAAATGTCTGACAATAGATAAGTATCATGATAATCACCTAAAGTCTGCATTTGAAATGTATTCCAAACCTTTTGCGCATGTGCGTAATCAGCATCTGAAATATTTGATTCATTTAAACTATTATAGAATTTATCTTTCGATGGCAGTTCATTTTCTTCAAACTTTTCAGCAGACGAAAGATATTCGTAGGGAAAAACACCTTTTCTAAGTAGACATTTTTGTTTTTCCGGATCATTAAAAACAGAACACATACGTTTAAATTCTATATTAAAATCTGTACTATCATCATCTGACTGCAGATTTTCAACTAGTGTTTCTAATGAAGTTGGTAAGAATTGAAAACTGTCAATAAACTTAACACGACCAATTGAAAAAGTTAAAAATTTTTCAGAGTTTTGTGCTATACAGTTAATCTTCGACCTATTTTTAGCTAAAGCTAGAATTATATGATGTGCATCGTAATTTTTTAGGTTGTGAAATATGCAAGGCGTATAAGTCGGAATTTTAGCTTGTAAGTTACAATTTTGATGTGCAAATCCTAAAACTTCTCCAGAAAAGTGACAATGATGTAAGCACTTGATATCGTTTTCTTCAAAAATTCTATTACAAATAATGCAATTGGGCACTGACTGTAATTTTTCCAGTTCTGTCAAATCTAATTCTTTTATTGGTATTTCTATTTTAAAATCGTTATACAACTCATTTCCTATTCCAACAATTTCTTTAATAAATTTTTCAATTATTGGTTCACCTACATAGCTTGCTCTATACAAGACAGGACCTAAATGAATTTCTCCTTCCTGATTTAAAACTATATAAGAATAACTGCAAGCAATATGTTTACTGGTTTTTCTGGTATAAGACCTATTCTCTAAATTAATATCTTCACACTCGTCATCATTATCGTCATCATCATCATCATCATCAGAATTAGTGTGTTTGATATTATTAACTGGGACAATAAAACTTTCAAAGTCCGCATAAATGACGAACTTAAATTTTAATGTAGCTGTATAATTTGTAAACTTAATAATCGAGTTTGGACTATTCTTTTCCGGTAAAGTAGTCTGCTGTTCACCGAATTTTGAACAAACTCTAATATGTACTTCTAAATTCTCTTTTCCATTACATCTTTTAGCGAATCGATGAAAACAAAATGGACATATAAGATGAGCATGTTCAGATTTATCTAGCGAGGCTAACAATCGCGATAAACCATTTCTTCCTTTAGTTGTATTAATTAGACAATAATGTGCATGTTTTACATTTTCCTTATTTATTAGCAAGAGTAAGCTAATTTGATGTTCACGTTCTCTGTATATTGAAATTTTATAGGGGAAAAATTTTTTTGTCTTAATACAATACGCTATAACACTGACTGAAATGTTTTGGTTCAACGCTTCAAACTTTTTTATATCGCGGAATTCAACTGGAAACTTAATTCCGTGAATATTTAAATCATTCTCATAAGCTTTAAGATAATCAACTTTCATTCTACAATTTTCATAATTGAAATAGGCTAAAATACTCCACAGAAAACATTTTTCATCGTTGGGATTTTTAATGTTTATGATAGCTCTTTTACTTGCTATCTCTTTCGGAGTTTCTATATAGCTAGATTTTGAACCGTATAACGGTTGAAATCGTAAATAATTAACATCAAGCGATTTAATTCTTGAAACTACCCAGCCCGAACCAAAAGCTATGTATTTATCGAGAGAATTATGGATCTTATCACAGGCACTTATAAATTGTAAGTCTAATTCTTCATCATTATTTTCTATATTTACAATATTTTGAGATCTACTATCAAAGACAGCATCTGTTTTTAGTTCTTGATTAGGGTTTTCTCCGTTAATTTCTATAAGTTTTATTAATTCTACTTTTAGAACAAGAAACCAACGTATATTACCGAAAAATCTTGCTGAATCTGATTTTAATATTTCGAAAATTCTATCTTTTAAATGATTCAACAAAAAGGTACAATCTACATATTTATCATTAAAATGAAGTCTACTACATATGACCTGTGAATTTAAGGCAGTTGTTTTTTCTAAAGTATAGCTAATAGACATTATAACTCACCAGCGGTGGCGGCAGCGGCGTCAACTAGATGGAAGATTAGATGTTTGACGTGCGTATGTGCTGTGAACGGCCTTCGTCTGTTGAAACTGCAGTCGCTCTTTCTCTTCGTATAAACGTTGGGTTGTTGACTTGTAGGTCTGTAAGTTGCTCTCTTGTTGCTCTCTCTCTCGCTCCCTCGCTCGCTTGCTCGACAGTAGACTATAGCTGTATGGAAATATTATGATGTTGATAGTCGTAATTGAAGTGCTTCTCTCTACTGCAGTTTATTATAGCTGTCTGGAAATATGATGTTGATAGTCGTAATCTCTACTGCAGTTTATTATAGCTTCTGCAAAGATGCTTGCTGTTGATTCGATATTCTTCTTCAATAATGAATTTGAAAATTTTACTGCTATGACTGACGCTGCTTGCTGGTAGTCTGCTGTTTTCGTCTCGACAATCTGCAAAGAAATGATTGTAGAGTAAATTTTCAGATTTCAAGCACAGTACAATTCTATTACCACCACCACCACCACTACCACCACCACCACCATCACCTCAGTCGTAACAACTCTCACTAGACAAGAACCTTCCTTTTTCTTTCCAACGTATAGGGAAGACTTGAGTACAAATTTGGAATAGCAGTCAAATATGGTTTATTACTGTCCTACATTTTTTCTGCAAGCACATGACCTTTTGAAAGTTAAATCCCACCAGAGCTATACACGTATTTGGAGGTAGGAGAAAAATACTGCAATTTTTCAGTATATAAGCTGTGAAAAATTCAAACAGAATCATCCAGTCTTCAGCAGTCGACTACTAAAGAAGTCTAAAGAAGTACCAACTATCAACTACTTTTCGAAATGTCGAAACAAACCGTCTCTGCTACCTCCAGCGCTACTGCTGCTGCTGCTGCTGCTGCTGCCCCCGCTGGCCTGTCTGCCACCGCTGCACCTGCTGTAAGTTTTTGAAATTTTATCTACTCTAAAAGTATTAAAACTTATTTCTCTCTTGTACACAGTCTAAAAGTATCAAACAATATGCGAAACAGCTAACAATTATTAGAATTTTATCTACATTGAATATATTTGAAATTAAGTTAATATGTACAGCAGAAAAGGATTTATTAGAATCATATTTATACAGAATATAGTAGAAGATGGAGCTGGAACCGTCAGTACGCAGTCTTCAAAGTTTTCTCTAATTATTTCATAGCTTATTATGGAATATGTAGCTATTACTACTACTACTACTACTACTACTACTACTTATAAAATGTTTAATTTCAACTTAAATTGAATGATATGTAAATTACTGTTAAGTTAGTATCACTTATTCTTATGTTTCTTGCAGAGAACGTATGCTATAGTTTGCAGCAGAGGTGTGACAGCATCTACCTATACCCAGCCAGCTATGACAGCGGCGGCTGCATGGAATCCGTATTCCATGTGGGGACCACCCCCACCATGGTACGCTGCCACGTTTCCCCACATTGGCGGACAACAGGCGGCTTCCATGCAGCCACCACCTCAACCGTCGGCGGAGCTGTTAGCTCTTATAGGGGATACTGCAGCTCCAACTGCAGCTGTCTCCACCGAAGCTAACACCATCTCTGCCGAAGCTGCTGCTGCTGCTGCCATTGAAGATGCTACCGCTGCCGTGTCTGCTGAAGCTGCTACCGCTGCCGTGTCTGCTGAAGCTGCTGCCGTATCTGCTGAAGCTGATTCCTCAATTGAAATTGTAGACGATAGCGATGAGACTAATTTCATTGAGGCTACGCCTCCTCCGACTCGTGACAGTGTTAAGAGAAACCTGTTCCAACGCTCACCTTCAGCCAAATGGACGAAGGTGGAGAGCAGGAAGAAGAAGAAGAGAATGACTGTAAAGTTATTCTCTTCTTCCTCTGAGTCGGAGGAGGCGTCTTCAGCAGCCCCATTAATGGCTGCTGCTGACTGCAGCAAGACGGTAGCTAGCAGCAGCGGAACTGCCGGCACCGGCAGTGGAACTACAGCTGCTGCTAGCAGCAGGACAGCGGCCAGCATCAGCAGCGGAACTGCCGGCATCAGCAGCGGAACTGCCGGCATCAGCAGCGGAACTGCCGGCACCAGCAGCGGAACTGTCGGCACCAGCAGCAGAACTGCCGGCACCAGCAGCGGAACTGCCGGCACCAGCAGCAGAACTGTCGGCACCAGCAGCAGAACTGTTGGCACCAGCAGCAGAACTGCCAGCACTAGCAGCGGAACTACAGCTAGCAATAGACAATTGGCAGTTGCAGGACCATCATGCGCACCCTCATCATCATCGAACTCAAGATTGTTCAACATAAACAGTTTCAATTTTGTTTATGAATCAGTTCCAGTCTCGCAATTGTTGGACAATTTTGAGTATAGAGTGGTGAGGGCGTGCATCGCCAAAACAAGGTTTGGTAATAAGGCGGTCCTGCACGTCATAAATGAGCACGGTAAGGAAATTAATTTCTTCCTACCGAAAACTTACTCCGATATGGTTAACGAAGACAATATTGATGATTTCAATGCGGGCAGCTTCATACTAACCGTCTCGCACAGGTTTTATATTAGATTTGTGCGAGGGCAGGAAGTAGAAGGCTGCTCGACATCATTGAAACTGCGTTGAATTGATCGTTAACATGTCGGAGTAATGATTCGGTAAGAAGAAATTGATCTCCTTACCGTGCTCATTAGATTCAGTTATAAAAAAATTAAAAAGATTTAGAATTAGCCATAGAATTTAAAAACATGTAGAATTAGAGTTAAATAAAGTATATCTGAAAAAAAAAAAATTGATTTATCATTTTACTCACCCTGTTCTGATAAATGTTGACACACACACAACGACAATGATGATGACAACTGTGAAGATAATAAAATTCTTGCTAACACTTTCTGCTCTTCTTCAGCAAACTGAGTACTATTTTAGCTTATACTTGTATTTATAGCTTACTGCAGTCATAAAAAGGAAAAAGAAAAATTATATAGCTATATGCAATGTGACTGTATAGTGGTTTGACTAGTTCATGTTTGAACATGTCTCTAAGTTAGGTTGTTGAACTTTTCAATGCTAAGTCAGTATACAATGAGCAATTGTGGAGTGAACATAGAGTTACTCAACAAAGAAGGGGAAGAAGAAGCTAATGAACAAAACCTTTACAAATTAGATCGTTCGAAAATTACTTGTATAAACTCAATTAATTTGTTGAAATCATTTTGTATTATTACTGTTATGCTATATTGGATTGTAATTTTATTGCTTTTATATGCAAATTATACAAAAACTTGTGAATGTAATTCAGCAAATTTAACAAATATTCATCAGTTTAATATAAATTTACTTCAATTGAACAATTCAAATAATATAATTGACAGAGATAATATTGAGTCAGATTGGTTTTCAAACTACTTAAGCGATTTAGAACGAACAAGAAACAGTACATTGTTCTATTTAAAATCATGCATTATAGATATAATAGGTTTTAATAAAATACCTAAATCATTTGTGTATCAGCTTGAAAATTGGTATGCAACAATGATAGATCCATACAAAGATGTTTGTACTTTTTATAAAAATTATAATGTCATTAATAATTGTAGAAGTCCTCAGTTCGATATTATTGGTAATAACATTTTACTTCTTATTAATAAAACAAAACAAGTATGTTCATCTATCTAGTCAGATAGATGAGCGTATACTTAGATGAATGCAGATGCTATATTCAGTTAGTATACTGCAAACTGTGCTGCTGTTAAGATGGTTAGAGTTTTACATAAGATAAGATTGTTGAGTAATTAATAAACTTTTTAAAAAGAAAAATCTTTATTATGACGTTAAGCAATGAAAGATTCTAACCGACTAAGTGCGGCGCGCAGGCCGCAATTGTTTTTATTAAGTAAAATTGCAAACTAAGCAACTAGTGCTACATAACTCCTCCACCCCAAAATTTTTAATCGTCCTCAATTATTCAAATTTAAAATTTAGGTACCGCATAAACTAGGGTTGGGGCTGGTTGTGGAGAAACTTGTAATGGTACATTATTATTTCTTAGAATAGGTCTACGAATATAATAAAAATACAATACAATTAAAATAATTACTACAATTACAAATAATAAGAAATACATATTTTGATTGGTATTTTCATTGAATAAAGACAAATCACTGAAGTTATAATTCTGATTTTCCAAAAGTGACATCTCGTTAAATTTACTTAAATTATTTGGTATCATTTCGATTTTTTCAGGAATATTTGTGAGTTTAAAAGATTTAGATATTTTGAAAGTTGATGGAAGACGTTGGTCTTCCATTTCATCTCCTTGATCTAAATGAATCAGAAAAGATTTAGATGGATTTATTTTATCATTATTTATTTTGATATGGGATTGACCATATCCAAAAACACAATTACTTATTTTGTCATACTTAATGAATGGAGTTGGATTCACAATATAAGTTCGTTGACAATTGGTCAATTCATTATTTGCTAGAATATCAACAATACAAGAGTCATTAACATTTCGTTTAGTTTTACAATAAGAGGCATTGAGGTCATGTAGACATTGGTCTAGTACCACTAATCCTGAGTCAGAAACAGAGATCGTATTTTCACTTACGTTAATGCTATAACAAGAATTATTCAATAATACAGGATAATTGATGAGGCGAAAGGTTTCAAATAGCGAGTTTCTCATGGGAACAGAGATAAAGTATGTTATAAAATTCTCTGAAATAGTACAATGAACTGAGCTGAGTTTCCATAATGTTTCAATATTTTCACTTGCAATATTTTCTCTATGAGAAAAAGTAATATTTTCAAAGTCGGATTTATGAATAATAGAATAATGAATCTTAGAACTAGAACAAAACTCAATACTATCTAACAATGCATTCACTTTTAATTCCATCAATTCAAGATTAAGATTAATAAGAGATACCGTGAGAATCTGATTCAAAAGAGTAAATTGCGAATATGTTACATTTTTAATCATTTCATTATTGCTATTCATCTTCTTCAAATCATCATTAAACTTATTGACTGAATTATTATTTACAACAAAACTTTTTCTTTCATTTTCAATCAAAACTTGTTCATTTTTCTCCAAATTATCGATTATCTCATCATAATGTTTCTTATCATTTGCATCTAAGTTTCCAGTAAACCAATTAATAGCATTTCCTAATCCATCAAAAAGTCCTCTCTTTTTACGAGATGAAGAATACATCGGAAATAACAAACTCAATTTTTCGATTAGATTATCACGTATTTGCATAAAAGGAATAATCAGTTTCTTCATAGATGGTACATTTTGTAACTTATCAATAGAATTAGACAATTTTTCAATTTCATTCTTAAGACTACTTATATTAGAATAATGTATGAAAGTAAAAGTCTCGTTTATGTACATATGTCGTTCAATCTCCACTGGTATCAGTCCTGCAGTATTAGTCAAGTCCACTAGTTCGTACGCTGGGACTAGGGGTAGGATCAGAACCAGAAGTAGTATTATCTGTAACAATAGTTTTCTTTTTCACTTTCCTGTTGCGTTTCAACCTATTAGGATGAAGTTTGAGAGTTCTTTTACAGGATTGATAAAGGTTTTTACCAATTGCTTTAGCTTCAAAATATTTTGGGAGGTATTTTTTGTTTTGAATACTCCTAACGTATCTTACATCATCGGGATATTTAGGAGGTTCCTCACGATTTTTATTTAGTTTTTCAGTTCTCTTCTGTTTTTCGTCATCGGTTTTCTTTTTAACTAAACCACGAAAAGTTTCTAACTCTTGGAAATATCTATCTGCTAATTCTTCTGTTATTTGCACACGAGTTTTATCTAGACTATTGAAGTGTTTGAACTTGCCGAATGTAAGCTCCAAAGGGGTCATTTGGTGAGTTGAATTCAATGAATTATTGTATGTGATAATTGAAAGATCTAATTTTTCTTTGAAAGATGTCTGTGGCATTTCAGTTCCAAGTCCAGTTAGTAATTCTACAAGGGTTGAATGAGCACGTTCAATGGAGCCTTGGCTATCAGGGTGTCCTGCTGACGCATAGTGGGGTGTTATTTCATATAACGTTAATAGTTGTCGCACAAGAGCGTTATCAAATTCTTTTCCTCCATCCATACAAACTATTTCGGGGATAGGATATTTCGAAATATATTCTTTCAAAGCTTTAGTAATAGCAGGGCCGTTAACATTATCAATGATGAATGCTTGGAAAAATTTAGAGAATAAATTGATTGTTGTCATTACTTTGTGTGATTCAAACGAGAATACATCTACTTGAATTTTTTCAAAAGGTCTCAAAGGAGTTGGAGTTACTTGATATTGAATTTTTACAGGATTTCGATCATATTTTGTGCGAAGGCACGTAGGACAATTATTTACAAAATTTGTTACATCATTATGCATTGTGGGCCAATAGTATTCACGTCTCAATTTTAGATAGTTTTCATTTATTCCACGATGGAATGTTTTTCCTTCATGATGGGTGGAAACTAGAACTTTTTGTTCTTCTATGTCTGTGATATCTTGCAGTATTATTTTGTAGATCTTGAATTTTGTAGTTTGACTGAATTCTTTCAATTTTTCAATTAAGAAGTTCAGTATACTTTCTGATATGGGTTGAAAGTTTTTGTTGGGACTTACAAAAATAATTCCATAAGTTTTATCAGGTTGGAAATACGTTTTCAATCTTTCAATGTTGTTTGAAATATCATCTTTGGATGAAACAGTAATATTTACCCTATTCTTATCAAAGACTTTCGTGAATTGGATTCCGAATTTTCCACGTTTGATTACTATTTGATTTTTTTCTTTATTGATAGGTGAATCGTCAATTACAATACCGGCTCTATCATCGGATGATTCCTGAGAATGAATCGTGACTAAAGAGTCATTGTCATCGTTGTTTTGTGGGATATCAGGTTCATTGTTATTGTTTTGATTTGGAAACAAATCGGCTAGTACTTGATCAAGGTCAATGTTAGTTTCATTCATAAGTTCATCTGTTGAAATGTTTAGATCTAATGAATTAGCTGGCGAGTTTGTTTGATTTTGAGGTATATTCTGATTTGGGTTTTGATTATTTTCGGAATCTAACTGAGCAAGAGTTTCAAAATCCATAATCTTGTTATTTAGAACTTCAGCAGTATTTACTGGATTTCGGGACAATGCATCAGCAATCACGTTACTTTTTCCTTTTAAATATTCAACAGTAAAATCATATTCTTCAAGAAGTAGTTTCCATCTCAAAAGTTTAGAATTTGGTTCCTTCAAATTTCTGAGCCAAACCAGGGGTTTGTGGTCAGTTTTGACAACAAATTTCCTACCATACAAGTAAGGTCTGAAATGTTTTATGCTCCATACAATACTCAAAAGTTCTTTTTCTATTGTAGGCAAATTACATTCGGCTCTATTTAGAGTTCGAGATGCATATGAAATTGGGAGATCATTACCATTTACACTTTGAGATAAAACACTGCCGATCGCATAATTGCTCGCGTCGGTTGTCAGAGTGAAAGTTTTATTGAAATTTGGAAATGTCAAAATAGGAGAATTGCACAAGGCTTCTTTCAAATTATTGAATGATTTTTTGTATTCAGCATTATTAATGTCAATTTTTTCATCTTTTTGCAAAGCTCTAGTAAGAGGTTGGGCAATTTTAGCATAGTTTTTAATAAGTTTTCTGTAGAATCCGGTCATGCCTAAAAATTGTTTTATTTCTTTGACAGTTTTTGGTATTGGAAATTTGGAAACAGCTTCGATTTTTGCGGGATTGGGACGGATTCCATCTTTAGACACAATATGGCCTAGAAACAATAGTTCCATATTACAAAAATTGGTTTTATCCAACTGAATTTTCAATTGATACTCTCTCAATTTTTTAAATACTCTTTTAAGGTCTTTCAAGTGTTGTTCGAATGAGTCAGAAAATACTATTATGTCGTCCATATAGACAAGAGTATTTGGGGTGTCACAAAAAATCAAATTCATAGCACGCATAAAGCTAGGTGGTCCATTTTTTAAACCAAAAGGGAGTCTCAAAAATACATAGTGACCATCTTCTGTGCTGAAGGCAGTCTTGGGAATATCTGATTCTTCAACTTCAAGTTGATGGAAGCCTGATGCTAAGTCTAAGCTAGTGAAATAAGTTGCTCTACCTATCTTTCCAAAGAGATCCTCAATATTTGGAAGAGGGAACTTGTCACCTTTAGTTTTTTCATTTAATTTTCGATAGTCAATCACAAGTCGTACTTTTCTCTTACCGGAATTGTCCATCTTTTTTGGAACAACCCAAAGCGGGGAATTGTAGGGTGAATTGGAAGGTCTTATTATTTTTCCGTCAAGTAATTTTTGAACTTCAATTTTAATGTCATCTTTGAAAGCTACAGGATATCGATAATTTTTCGTATACACAGGAGAGTCGTCAGTTGTTTCGATTCTGTGTTTTAATAAGTGAGTTGCAGTCAGTAAAGTATTTTCAAGTTTCAGTATGTCTTGGAATTCATGCACTAGATTGACTATTTGTTCTTTGTCACGTCTGTCAATATGGTCCAGTCGAATTATACTTGATATCTCTTCATGAGTTAGAGTGTTCTCAGAAGGAGAACAGTCCATCAAATCACATTCTTCTATTTCAAGGCATTCAATATTTAACTCTTTTTCGACATCAGAGAAATATTCAAACTCACAAAAATTTCCATCAACATTTACAAGAATCTGATTGAGTTCTAAAGCAGGTATATTCATTATTCCTAATCTAGCATTTGATTTGTTGATCAGAGGCAATTTCAAATTATTTATTCCTTTACGAATTTTGACTGGAGTAAGTCCATTCAAATTGAGTGTTTTGCCTTTAGTTATCAAACAGCTATTTGTGAGATCAATGCAAGATTCAATTTTCAAAAGTGTTACAGTACCAAGCAGAATATCAAAGTTATCACTAAAATCGTGTACAAAAAACAATTCATTTCTTAAACTATCATGCACAGAACTTAAATCTAGAGTCGCACGTCGAAAACCTTTTGTTTCACCAGCTGGTGTTTTGATTTTGAATTCACAATCTTCAACTTTTAAGCAAGGGAATGATTTATTATCAGTTCTCACAAAATTATATTTTGATCCTGTGTCAATTAGAATTTTACAACCATTAGAAAACAAGAATGGAAGTTCTTCAGTATTGCATAGGTTTATTTCGATCACCTGTGATTGGTTTGACTGTTGCCTAATTCTAAAAAATTCTGGAAGGCATCAGCAAGCTTGTCAACTTTTTCAGATAATTGTTCAAATTTTGAAGTTTCAGTTTCAGTTCGTTCAACTGGTTCACTGAGATGAACGTTGTGAGGTCTTCTCAAATTAGAAACAGTACGCATAGATACGTCTGAGCTATTATTACCATTACGGTTCTGATAGTTTTGACCTCTGTTTTGATCATATTGGTTGAAATTACGAAATTGAGAGTTTTGGGGTTGATTGAAATTTCTAAATTGAGAATTTTGGGGTTGATTGAAATTACGAAATTGAGATTGAAATTTTTGCTGGTTGCCTTGATTGTGAAAAAATTGTTTGTTGGTATTAGTTTGATGTTGAGGTTTTGATTGATTATTCTGATTGTGGTGAGATTTTTCATGAAAATTGTTTTTGAAATGCATTTTTGACACATCAGTAGTAAAGTTCAAATGTTTTAGAACAGCATTGCTTTCACTGATGATGGCTTGTCGCGCATCTTGAAGATTTCTGATTCTGAGAGTTTGGAGATGGGCTCCTAACTGATAAGGAAGTCCTTCGACGAGAATATTGATCACTTGTTTGTCCAATTGATTGGTAACAAAATTGAGAAAATCACCAGATACACCATCCAGTTTATGTCTACAAATTATTGTTGTGCGTTTTTCTTCTAATGCGTTCACAAATTGCAAAGGATGTTGTTTTGGGTGTGATTTCAAAGTTAAGAGTTCAGCTGTTAATTGATGCACTGATCGATTGTCTGCAAAATTGTTTTTCAAAATGATTATTACGTCTTTCACTGATTTACATGTACTGTTAATCACTACTATTTTTGCCATGCCATGCAGTCTTTTCTTGATTTGGAATAATAAACGAAAATGATTTGCTCCAGCTTCGATAATGTCATTTGTACAAAAGCCATCAAGAAGAGTTTCAACAACTTCGAGAAATAAAATGAGTTCAATGGGATTTCCATCGTAATCGGGAATCAAATCAAGATCACTTTTTGGTAGTGGTTTTGAAATTTTAATAATTTGTACCTGAGCTACTGCTGCTTGTTGAGCTTGGGCTGCTGCTGCTGCTTGTTGAGCCTGGACTGCTGCTGCTTGTTCATCCATGATATTTGGATTATTTTCAGCAGGTGTTAGGGCTGAATTGCTGGAGGGTGGCTGTAGTCGAACGTCTGAATCGGTATCGCTTCCGTCTTCTTCTTTGCCTTCTTCTATCAGTTGTCTGAGAGAAGGTCGGTGGTCCAATCTCAGAGAGTCCAAACAGGAGCGAAGTGCGCGTCTGTCGGCCAGGTTGGAATCACTGTTCACTAATCACTCGCTTATAACTTTTCCGAGACATTGGTCGCGGGTTCAGGTCAGAACAAGCGTAACGAATTGAAATTCTACAAAAATTTCCGAAATTTTGATCGCAGATGATAATTTTCGTCGCCCGTCCCTGTTCGGGCGCCAGATAAGATTGTTGAGTAATTAATAAACTTTTTAAAAAGAAAAATCTTTATTATGACGTTAAGCAATGAAAGATTCTAACCGACTAAGCGCGGCGCGCAGGCCGCAATTGTTTTTATTAAGTAAAATTTCAAACTAAGCAACTAGTGCTACATAACTATAGTAGAAAAAAGACTAAAACACATTCAAAGTTGAAAAAGTCGAAAAAATTCAATTCAAAAGGTATTGTTGGAAGTGGACTTTTTTCAAAACTTAAAGACATTGCTTCTACTGTACTTAATAAGTCAATAGGAGCACTCCCTCTAGAATTACATCTTCCGGCCGGTATTGGCCGGACTGGATTGAAATTTTACTCTTATTGTGGGCCTGGTACTAATTTAAAGAAACGTTTGGCGAGAGGTGATCCAGGAATTAATAATTTGGATAAGGCTTGTAAAGCTCACGATATTACTTACGATAGAACAACCGATAACAAAGAAATAGGAAAGGCAGATTGACTTCTTGCAGATAGAGCTTGGAAAATATTTAAAGATCCTAACACACCTCTCGGTGAAAAAGCTCTTAGTTATTTAGTAAATCTTGCAATGAAAACTAAAGCTGCAATTAGTGGTACGGGACATAGAAGAAGCAGCAGTACAAGAAGAACAATAAAGACAAAGAAGAAAAATAAAGAAATCATAGTATTGCCGGTAGTAGAGCTAAATCAACAAGCGATTTAATTTGTTGTAATGCTATCAGAGAATTAAAGAATCATGTTAAGGGAAGAGGATATTACTTAAGACCATATCCAAGATACTTTGGGGGTGCTGGTGGTGGTGGTGGTGGGAGGAATTTGAATGAATCAGGTTCACGTATACCGTCGGGTGCATTTGGACTAGTAAGTAAGTCTATGAGAAAATCGTCTTTACCAGCGTCAAGAAAATCAAGTAAAAAGAAGAAAAAACAAAGAAAGAAAACTAGGAAATCGAATAAAAAATGAGCAATATAAATTTGGATAGGGCATTGACTAATTTTGATCTAAAAATATTGTCGAAAATTATGAAAATATCCCTACGTGGTATTTACATGTTGGATAATCTTCCTAAAAAAATCTTACCCAGTGAAATGGTTATTGTAAATTTAGATAAAACTAGTGGAAGTGGAACACATTGGGTTGCATATCATAAAATACATAAAAATATATTTTATTTTGATCCTATCGGTAATATTCAACCGCCAAAACAGTTGGTAAACTATTGGAATAAGGAAAGACATATAAATATTTATTATAATATTGATCAGGTACAATCGCATAATTCAATTATTTGCGGTCATCTATGTTTACTGTTTCTGTGTAATCAGTTATAAACGTTAAGTGCTAGAAGTAAGATCAAAATATAATACAAACAAAAATGGTGGTAATAACACTTTCCTCAAATTCAAGTGAATTAAGAGAGACATTAATGGAAATATTAGAACTTCCTGCTGATAGAGAATATGAGATTGGTCTGATAAACTTATGGACATTTAATTCAATTCCAAACATAATTAAAGGAGAAAATTCAAGCTTTAGATACGGTGATAATCTAATAAAACTTGATACAGGATCATATGAAATTGATAATATTATAGAAGCTATAAAACAAAAACTAAATATATCAGATCAGTCAGAAGAATTACAAATTAAAGGTAATAATAATACGTTAAAAACAGAGATTTATGCAAACAAACCGATCGATTTAACACAAGACGATTCTATTGCTCCTATTTTAGGATTCGATAAGACAATTTTAACGCTGCATATGTGGCATTATTCCACAAATCCTGTTTCTATTTCAAATGTAACTTCGATTATTGTTAGCTGTAATTTAGCATCCAATACATATGCTAATGGAAAGGAAACACATACTATATATGAATTTCTTCCAAAGGTACCGCCAGGATATTTAATAAATGAAACTCCGAATCCAATAATATATGTAAGCTTGAACACGAATAAGTTTCAAACCATTATTGTCAAGGTGACAGACCAGAAAGGTAGTTTATTAGACTTTAGAGGGGATCGAATAACAATAAGAATACATATACAAGAAAAAAAGTAAAAATGGGATATATAATTTTCAACACAAGATCAATAGTTTCACACAGTAATGATGGTTTTTGTAAAAGCGGTTTGAGAAAACAACCTCAACTACGTAAATTGAAAAGAAAGACCAGTAACAAATGGAAGCATAGAAACAAATCGAATAGATTAAGCAACAGTATGAAAACAATCAGTAAGAGTTCACACTCTGAGCCGTTAACATCAAAGAACGCGAAAATTCTAGAACAGTTAGGATTTCGAGTAAATTATAATTATGTCGGCGGTGGTAAACGAAATACTAGATATAGAGCATGAAATACGCTATTACAATGATATTACAAATTTTGAATATCATTCACACGGGCCTTATGCAAACCAAAAGTTGGAACATAGCGATGAAATAAGAATACCAATAAATTCACAAGACGTTTACTCACTTCCATGTCGATCATTTATAATTATTGAAGGGGAAGTTGAGTGTAAATACTCGCAGATGGACAATAAAGGTGTTGTTACTGTAAAAGCTGCTAACTATAAGTTAATAAGTAATGCAATCAATCATTTATTTGATGAAAATAGATATGAATTAGCCGGTGTACCAGTAGCTAAATCTCGATTAGTAGGAATTACTTCAACAATAAAATCGTTATTATTGAAAAATTTATTTGAGAAAAACATGTATCATTTAGCAGGATTCGATAGAGATGGATATAAAATAAATGATAATAGCTTTGCATTTTGTGTGCCTCTAAAACTATTACTTCCATTTTTCAAAGATTTTAAACATGTGATATTGAACGTAAAGCAAGAACTTGTACTTTTAAGATCGTCTACAGATTTAAATTCCATTCAATCAACGGATGCAACTTCAGTAAAAATAACATTGAATAAGTTAATATGGAAAATTCCCTATATTCAGTTAGAGACTCATGTAAGACTTAAATTTTTAAGAATATTAGATACTGACAGACCTTTGAAGATTGCGTTTCGTAAGTGGGAAACACATGAATATCCACTTTTACCTAAAACAAAAGTGCATAGTTGGACAATAAAAACTGCAGCGCATTCAGACATACCGAAATATGTTATTTTAGCGTTTCAAACAAATAGAAAGTTATTAGCTTCGGCTGATATGTCTAAATTTGATTTTTGTGATTTTCATAATTTACGTGTTTTTATTAATAATCATTATTATCCATACGATTCGTTACAGGGAAGGAAACAATTAATGTATAAACTTTTCATAGACTTTGCAGGGAGCTATCATAACTTACCACTAAATTCGGAAAATGGGAATGAAATCGGATATGAAACTTTTAAAAAGGATACGCCAATTATTGTTATTGACTGTTCCCATCAGTCGGATCATTTAAAATTATCAGCAGATATTAGATTAGAAATTGAGTTTGAAAAAGCAGTACCAGATAATACTTCAGCATATTGAATTCTTGTGAGCGATAATTTAGTTGAGTACAAACCGTTGACGTCAATTGTACGAGAGGTTCAATAGTTTACCGATAGAGTGCGCACAAATGCAAAATTTTAATATAAATAGTAGGCTTGACTTTTGACTGCTTCAGTTGACTGTAAGCTGTTGTCATGTGTGCTTCAATGTTGGATTCAACAAGGATGTGTAACTCTTTAAACAAGACTTCTAGGAAACTGTTTAAAGACAAAGAAGAAGATGAAGAAGAAGAAAAGGACGTGGAAAACAACTTTAACTATACCAATCAAGGGTTTGAAGATGATATCTACAATAAACTTTCGTCTCCCTACAATAGTTCAGATGGAATAATTGATTATGGAACACGACATTCAAAAACGCCTCGAAAATCTCATTCTATCGGAGTACAGTGTAATTTGGAAAAAGAAGAATTATCAAGTGCGGAAGTGAAATGAGAAAATCTGCAAGATGATAACATCAAAGTGTTGAAGAAGAAATCTACTAAAACAGGAATCGATATGAGGAATAGTGAGAACATAGGTGAGTCAGACAATACTTCATCTTGGTGTGTAGTTGAATTTCATGGCTTCAAATCTTATCCTGATAGTAATTCCGATTCTAAGTTTTATATCAAAGAATTTGCTCTTATAGATTCAAGACAAACGTATGTGCTCTACCATTTTAAACCGCCATTTCCAAAATCTGATCTACCTTGGAAAAGTTATCGTGATGTGTGTTGGCTAGAATTTTATCATCATAAAATAAAGTGGGAAATGGGAGATACAATTTATTCCGATGAAATTATTCGAGCATGTATGCAAAATTATCAGAAAGTTTTCACAAAAGGAAGAGAAAAGGCAGATTTCTTGAAAAAATTTCATAATAATATTAATGTAATACCGGACGATTTTATAAAACCAGACTATACAAAATTTAATGCAAGCTGGTGTAAAGATATATGCAAGATACATAGATCAATTATTGATGGGAGGTGTGCACTTTATAGCGCAAACCACTATCTGTCAGAACTGCTTGTGAAAACCGAATCAACGTTTCAACATCATATTGATTTTAAATGTGAAAATGAAAGAATGAAATCAATGAAGAATTGTACGTTTTATACTAATGATAAAAAGAAACAATATGCAAGACAAGGCTTTTTTTATAATGGAAGTGAAGTTGTATGTGTTTATTGTGGATATCAATTATTCATGCATAAAGCGCGTATTTGTAATCTAAACAGTACTACCAACCCTATAAATTTTTCAGTTTTAGTTCCACTCATATAAAAAGAGATGCAGGTAAAAGTTGATTTTAGTATGTGTTAAAACAAGTGGAGGAAGAGGAATGGATCCAAAACTGTGGTTAGCAGCCAATGCTGACTTAGAGAAAAAATTATGTGATTATTTAGAATGGTATGATATATGTGAACAGGCAATTGTGAATGCTAGAGCGAAAAATTATGATATAAGTCTGCTTGAAAATATAAAATCAATTTTTCTAACAACAGTAAATTTAAATGATATAAGTGAATATTTAACCTATTACAGACCTTTCAAATTAAATGTTAACAAACTTATACAATTGGAAAATGAAATATTGCAACAGCATATGACGTCATCATTAACAGAAACCGGTTAGGGTTCATCGACTTTTTTACCGACATGTTTCTACATGTCGCTGTACGTTGAACTGTGTAAAAAGTCATTAGAGGTACTGATGGTGGTGGTGGGGGAAGATAGTTAGATTTAGTATAGCCTCCAAGTGTGTAAAAATTTTAATCATTCTGTATTCTACATTACGTGTGTAAGGACATGTTTTCGACTATGCAAGAGTTTCAAGATTTTGATTTGAAAAAATTTAATCAAGCGGCGCGTGAGGAAATTCCGATTGTGCAAATTCAGGACTTAAAAGCGGACTATAGTTATAAAATAGAAAAAGCAAGATTGGTGCAAACTCAGTGTGGACTTTGAATTGTTTTGAAAATCTACAATGTTGACAGAAAATCAGGCGCCTATTCTTTCTATGACGTTTATCTCCCTGAGATGTTTCTCTCATGTATAAATGCTAACACTTTAGACAGTTTTAACAGTAAAAGATATATAATGAGATGTGAACATTGCAAGGATAAACCATCTATAATTCATTTGGAAAAATCTAAATAATAAAAAAAATCAATAGATCTAATTTCTGCAGTATTGATTTAACTATTAACAAACTAGCATAAATAGAAGCAACCAAGAGATTAATAATTAATTATGAACAAATTACTGGTACCCAAGTTAACTGTACGATGCACTGATTGAGTGACGTAGGTCTGTCTAAAGCTAAATGTAAAAATTGATACTTCTATATTTTATTAATATGAAAATATTGATTTAATATAGATATAAAATCAATATTTTAGTTATAGATGGAGATGAGGCACTTTAACCTCAACGCCTGGAGCTTTTTACTGCACAGATGTTAATGAATATAAGTTTGATTAATATAATTAATTAAACTGATATTCGTTTTCATTCAACAGTCAGGTGGAAACAAAAGTTATTCAGTATTAAAACAGATCTTCTAGTGATCAGTTCAGTTTCTGAGTGTGTGAGAAAAAGATAAACATAACCTATAAAAATGTCACATTGTAATAGCTATTCAAAATTTAAAAAGTTGTCAAGACTTTTAATGGGAATAACATATGATGAGTTTGTTGATTTAGCAAACAGTATTCAATATTCACAATATTGTACAGGAGTTGATGATTATTTTTTCAAGAAAAAGCCAGATGAAAGCCAGAAAAATAGTGAGCATAATACAGCTTTGAAGAATTCAAATTCAAGATTCTCAATCCTTTCAGAAATTTATGTTTTATTAGATATAATAAATACTGGTTCTGCTCATTTTGATTATGGATGCAGTTGTGATTGTTCCATTACCACAATAATTAATTGTAATCAATTATGGGAAGCATTATTTGATCTTGCATATCGAAAATGCAAAAAATAGTGAATTTATAAGCTCTTGAAGATAGAAGGCTGAGAAGGTGCTGCTGAGCTAAATGCCGGTTCTTATAGAAAAGGAAGACAAACTATAATATGTTAGGAGAGCGAAACCTGTTCTTCTGCTGAACCTTCCTACTTTTGCCGGAGCTACTCACTTAAAATGAAGGCTTCAGGTGGCGCGCGCGCGGGGGGATAGCTTGAAAATTTTTAGCTCCACCTCTAATTACCCGTTCTGCTCTGTGATTGGTGCTCTTGAACCGGCCGTCTTCTACTACTACTAATATATTCCGCTAAATGGGTGTTGAATTGTCGTAGTGAGTCAGGTTGCTTGTCAACTGCGGGCATATCAAATATTGCTTGCAAATATGCATCAGTCAGCTTGTACGAGTCATTATAATCAGCATAATGATCACTAGTCAATGGAACGACCAAAATTACGGAAAGTGCATCTCCTTTCAGAACAGATTGAAGATACATATGTTTTTGTATGTCAGCAATTTGATTATTATTGTGAACCGTAGCCTCAAACAAATCTTTAAACTGATTCCAAACTTTTAAATCGCCATCGAAAGTCATTAGTGGAAGTTTAGGTAGAGCGATTGACGAATTATGTCCAACTACGTTCGATGTACTAACGTTCAAATTCGGTTGACTGGATGGCAGTGAGTCGAGAATAGCCTTGACATTGTAATACATCTCATCAAACTCGGCCATCGATGTTTCTAGATCAGTTGTTGGCAATCGTGGATTTTGTTTATTACAATAACTTTGCATTTTATCTATCACCTCACCAAACTCGACCTGATGGTGCTCAATATGCTCACCCATAACTCTCAATAAATTCTTCATTTTTTTATTTTTTGGATCCTTTTCCACTGTTTCGGCTATTTCATTCATCTTTTTTATTAAACGCAGTAATGCATCTCTTTGAAATGTCAATTCTTCAATAACACCCATGATGAAACAATAACGAAAGCACTGGTCAAACGAGACTAAGAGAAATACGAAATAAAGAGAAAAGAGAGTAAGTTAGACGATATTTCAGGCAACGGCTCAGAGAGTAGAACAATGGAGCGCTTATCTATTCAGCAATGCTAGCAAAGCTCAACAAGTTGAAGGACTCTACAATACGAAACTATCGGTTGAGAGGCTACTAAAACCGACACTATTGTACCTGGAACTAACAATAACTGTTACAAATAACGATGTAACAATAGTGAACAATGGAAATAACTGCTGGTAACTGTTAATTAACTGGAGCAGTTCCAATTACCGTTCTAGTTAGACAACATGTAAGCCTTTCAACACTTTTTCAACTACGACACGAAAAATCTTGTTTGGCGCCAATGCACAAAGACAAACGACGCTACAATTTCAACGAAACTAACTTATGACATTTTGACTCAATTAAGAATTCAAATGAGCGTAATTTCCTGAACATACAGTAATACATTCAAATAACAGTATATTCCACACAATTACAATCCAATAACCCAAATTATACTGTTCCAAACAATACCAAATGCATACCATATGAACAAAGACAATTAACATTATTTCGACAATCGACAATATTTCGACATTTTATCTATTGGAAATTTAATAATTGATACAAGATCCCGGCCCGGAGGACCATGTTTTAATGAGACGAGACTAGCTGGTTTTTGACTACGAAAAAATGGACTGTATTTTTAAACGACAGGTTGTTGTCTGGCTTTGTGGCAAGGGATGCAATATGAGCTAATAATAGTGCATAAGAATTTTGTTACCTTGCAGTCCAGACTTCTCGGAAGCACGGCCGGCTCCCGGTACGACAAGATTGAGTAGCACTCCACACTGATTACAATTGAAAAACAACACGGTTGTTGACATGCTGTCCACTCGGCGTGCTGGTGACTACTGGTCTTCTGTTCTGTATGCACATAGCCTTTGCCCCCCACCACTCGATATTTGCCAGACAACAATTAGCGGGAAAGTTGTATGATCTACATTGCCAATAAACTAAATCCCGTCCAAACAATCATTATTAATATGAACTATAAATATTTAATTAATTGATATGGAGTAGCCTACAAATAAATAAGTTCTAAATGTTGAATAAGATGTGCACAATAATATTTTTAGGATTATTCCAGGAAGCAGCTGACGCAATTAATAAATATTATTTTAAGAATTGATAGTACTTGAATATTAGTATTGATTTGTTTTGTGTATAATTGATGTGTGAAATTAATATTGATGATGCAAGAAATTAATTGATAAGTTTAACCATGATAAATCTATTTTGTAGGAATATATTATTATTATTATTTAGTTAGGCTATGTGAATTCAACGTGACTAACGAATTATGATTTCGTAGAAAAATCGTAATCCCGACTATTATTTTCCATATGTAAATAACAATTGTAATTTCTATTTGACAGAAACACTACAATAACATCCAATTTCATTGACGGCAACAACTGCTGAGCTTGCGACCTTGTGTAAAATACAAGGCCTATTTTGCAGTTCCACCGTTCAGACGGCCATTCAGTAAGCGGAGCGGTGACCTGGAGGAGAAAATTCCCCCCCTGCCATTCCACACTCGAGACGTTATCGGAAGAAAATTCCCTCCCTATCCACCCAATCGGCAGAACACGAGGACTCACCTATTTCTTCCTTGAACATAACTTGCGGCAGTGTAGCGGAACCGGAATCCCCCCGTCCCTCCCTAACGATAGCGACGAAGAAAATTCCCTCCCTTGCTCTTTGCAATATCGCCAGAAAAAGAGGATCTTCGTCATTGTCCATCATTATTCCTGGAGTGAGAGAGGAACATACCCCTACCCCTCACTACAGCGCAAAGGAGAAGGAATCCCCTCAAACCCCAGATACAAAACCCCCCCTTGACTACCATCATTCGATGGATCAGGAGGAAGAAGAAGAAAATCACCCCCTGGCCGCCTTCAACCATCAACACATTGCCAAGCAATTAAGAAGAAGTGTGACAGGACGCATCAATGCATATCATGAACTTTATTAATTTATTGATATGAAAAAGTTGTAATGGTGATTCATTTGTTTGTTTTTTGTAAATAACAGTGTTTTCAACTAATATAATTCTTTATTTCAGGTTAATTGGAGTAATTTGAAATTTCATAATAATTAACGATCCTATAAGGATAGCAATTAATTTATGACATGATAATTTAGTTTTTTTTTACTGAAATTTATTACATTGAAGTCTATCACTTACTTGTGAATTCGCTTCACCATTTTTGAAAATTTTCATTCAATGTAATTTTGTCTATCATTTGTCTATATTTTATGAAACTTTTATTTTAATTCTATGCAACATTAATTATTATTGATTTGAGTTTTACTGAATTGAGACTATTGTTTGTAAGATTTTTTTTTAGTTGACTATTTGAAACTAGGTATCTCATGTCATTTTGCTAGAATCATAATTTCACGCTTCTTTAGTTACTAGTTCTAATTATTTTTAATTTAATAATTTATGTTTATTATTTCACTTTTTAGATAGTAATTCCATATATTAATTAAGTAGGAACTTGCGAAGAGAGATCTTGTGTAATAACAACCAACCAAAAATAATCCCTTTAAGAAATAATTCATTTTAAATTGATAACAAAAAAACTTAAAATGACTTTTTAAATTCTACACTTGATTCTTCTTTTATCAGTTCAATGTAAATTAATCAAGCCTACTAAAATATTTTCTGGTGTAATTTTCAAAGAAATCCCTCATACATTCTTGTATGAAGCATCCATACCCTTAACTTACCAAACGACCTTCCTGTCAAATAATTTCGATCTTCAAGAACAAAGAAAAGTACAACTTCCAGAATGTAACGACAAAAATTGTGAACTAAACAAGGCCATTAGACAGCTCTATCTCCTGACAAATGGAATCATCGTCCATGAAAACGAAGATTGCAACTTAAACACCACAAACAACTCAAAATCCAAAAAATCAAGAAAAAGAAGAGCAATTGAAGTTATTGGAGATTTCCTACACTTTTGTTGTGGAACAGCAACCGACTCCAAACTCCACACTTTGACATTCAACGAGAAGACGATTGCAGATCATCTGAACGCCTTCAAGGATATCGTGCATGATGACCACAAAGACCTAGTAGAGGTTACTGGCAACTTGACTGAATCCACCAAAAACATCTCCAGTCAAGTCCACCAGACGTATCACAACATACAAATCCAAATAAATGAAGTCTTGAGGAAAATTCAGAAAAATCTACACAAGACTCTTTTCGATAACATGATAGACTACATTTTCCATGCATTTACACAGATTCACCTACTCGCTCGACTTCAATTCATAAAATCAGTAAAAACAACTTGCCAAATGGGTACAAAATGCTACCTCAAAATGTAGTGAGCAGAGATATTCTACTTCAAGATCTAACCGTTTTACAAAACAAATTATTATCCAATAACTACAGTTTGGCAGTACCAATGACTTTTCTACAGGAATATTACAGCTTGAAACTCACAAGTTGTAACTTTAAAGAAGAAACAATACAGTTGACGATGAAAATTCCAATAATTTCAAAAGAAGAGGAAATGAAATTATTCACCTACATTCCGACGCCATTAACATGGAAAGATAAAAAGTGTCCCTAGTAGCACAAAGTCATCCTAAAGATATATAAAATACAATATTAAAGATCTATAAAGTAAATATTGAGAATGTTTATTGGGGATATTTTGCCTTCCATTTATATGAGTTAAATAGATGTAAAATAGGTATCAATAAATATTAAATTCATATTTTCTTCCTATTAAATAAATATTTTTCTCCTATAAAATTGAAAAAAATATATTCTCAAGTGATATAAAATAAGTATCAAATTCATATTTTTCTCCTATTAAATATTTATCTTTCTTCTATAAAATTGGGAAAAAATATATTCTCAGTTGATATTAAGTAGGTATCAAATTCATATTTTTTCTCTATCAAATATTTATTTTTCTCCTATAAAATTGAGAAAAATATATTCTTAGTAGATATTTAGTAGGTATCAAATTCTTATATTTTTCCAATTTGATTGATATTTTTTCCCTATAAAATTGAGAAAAATATATTCTCTATTGATATTTTATATCAATATTAATGATATTGGAGTCATGTTCAATATTTATTTTATACATTCATAGTGTATATTTCCTCTCAGTTTATATATATTTATCTTCTATCGAATTCCTTTATTTCTTCTATTTTATAGGTGTTTTTATCCTATTTACATGCATGAAATATCTTCTTAATTCCTATAAAATAACAATATTGAATATATCTATGATTTATAGAATTTATATTGAATATTTTCATACTAGATATTTCAGCTTATTATAAATATTTTTCCTGGAAATTAAAATTCACACTTAGGGCTATTTTAAAATTGATAGATAAAAATAAAAATCAAATACCCTTTTAAAAAACTTGAAAAATATTATTTTATCACAGACATGTTTTGATGCTTTAGCTCATTTCCAATTTAAATTTATTTATCAATTTACATTGAAAATGAGCTGAAGCATCGGAACACGTCTGTGATAAAATAATATTTTTCAAGTTTTTAAAAAGGGCATTTGATTTTTATTTCTATCTATCAAATTTAAAATAGCCCCAAGTTGAATTTTAATTTTTAGAAAAAATATATATAATTAGGTGAAATGTCTAGTATGGAAATATTCAATGCCAATTTTATTCATATATTTCCACTTTATTCATACTTAGATACCGTACAATTAATATTGTTATTTTATAGGAATTAAGAAGATATTTTTTGCATTTATGTTATTTGTCAATTTACATCTAAAATGAGCTAAAGCATCAAAACATGCTGTGATAAAAAAATATTTTTCATGTTTTTTAAAAGGGTATTTAAAAAGGATCTTATTTTCTATCAGATTTTTTTTACAAATGAGTGAAATGGATACATTATTTTATATAGCCTATTAGAAATTCAATATTTTCTCACTTGTTCTATTATTGTATGTAATATGAATAACATCTGAAGAGGGAATTGGCAAATGACTGTTTTTTAATGCTCAGCTAAATTTGTCAGAGAAATCTAAAAGTAGTTGTAAAGGCGAAACTGTTGGCCAAAGCTGCTCTCAAGTCGATATTGTTCCAGACCACTTGTGTTGACTAGAGCTGAACATAATTAAAACACTCATTTGCCAACCACCAATTTCGTTGCCACCAGCTTTACAATAATTATATGATTTGAAGGATAGCCTTCTTGTTTTAGAAAGAACAAGGAATAAATAATATAGTATTGAATGCATTTTCAGAAATATATTTATTATCTTCTTTGTAGATTTCAACTAATTCTTAATCATAGATAATTTATTTACGTTCAAATAGTAACTTTGAGTAGGGTCCGGTAGGCCTGTACTGGTTCATTGTTCTCGCCCCTGAAAAAAGAAAAGTTCAATTTAAAAAATGTAGAAGAAGAATAAATTTATAATATGCACAAATAACATTGATTATGAAGGCAAGGTTATCACAGACCTCTGTAATAACCTTCTTCATATTCATGATAATCAAGTTTCAGAATCAGTTAACATCCATATAACACTGTAACAGCTGTGATGAACAAATTAATGTCAATGGCTCAACAACCCATGAAGGGCTTAAGCCTACCAGCTGGTTGCCAGTTTCATATTCACTCCACTATACAGCAGAACAGCAAAGTTAATCATCAACCAGGATAGCAGTAACGTGTGTTCAGCACGTTGATACTATCAACCATAAGCTAGCCTCCGTGACCAAGATAGTGTAGTTGTAGAATACTTCAAGTAACTGATTAACATCAAGTTAATACGCCAGAGTGTAATGCAACAATTACTTTTTCTCCAGAGACGGGAAAAGACTGACTATTTTTACTAGCCACAAGCCAATCTCCTACAGGAGGGGAATAAACAAATGAGTCATATAAATAGTCAATTGAGAAAACATTTGTTACTTTTGTTTAGTAACTTGAAAACACAAGTAAGTTGTCATTTATCAAGTTATACAATAACGTTGTTTAATAACGTATGATAACTTAATTGTGTTTCCATTGAAATGTTTGAACAGGCCTATCGCATCATCGCACTTGACACTGTTATGTGTCTGCCTGCGATCACATCTGTAATAATTTTATGTGATAAGAGTTACTGCACATTCTGTGATAAGAGGGATTGGTATGGCTTTGGAAGCATGTTGTCTTGTGGTTTCCAACGAAAAAACTAGCATATGAATCAGGTGACCAAATTGAAACTTTCTTATTCAATATATCTTTAGAGTTTTGTGATAGAAAGGTCCTATGCCCGGTTTTTCCAAGCAAACTCAAAGTTGAGGGACCCTCAAAGTTTCATGAACAGCTGACATTCTCTATGATAAGTATAGGAAATGTAGTAAAGTGTAGCAAACTTGAGGGTCCCTCAAATTTGAGTGTGCTTGGAAAAACCGGGCACTAGAGTCAACTCTGCTCAAGATTCTATCACACCAATCGCCTATATTAGCTTTTTATTGTAAAAATTCTCCTTAACTCGGTGGTTTGTATTGTGGATCAACCTGTGGATAATGTAGTATTTCACATAATTATATTATTTTCACATTATTCGTTAATACAAGCACGACCGACTGTCGATTGGCTTTTCTACTGTTTTTGTGTTGGAGCATATTCTAATCGTAAACGTGAATAAATTCTACAATTTTATGCTTCAGCACAGAAGCATACAGGTCGCGTATCACATGGAGCGCAACTACAGTCGGTTGTGAGTTGCTTCAAGAAGAACGAATCTTAACCGGGGAGTTTTCTAGATAATCATAAGATTATGAGAACAACTGCTATAATAATTCAAGAAAAAAACTTACGTCTTAAAACAAGTTCAATCCTGCCGCACAAGCTACGCCAAAACTCTGGCTTCAGGTTCTCTCCCTTGTCTGATTCTCTTGGCCAGGTAGTTCACACATTCTGAAAAAAATAATAATAATATCAAATATTAAAAATACATTATGGTTGAATGCTAGCATTGAAGTACAAATATGACCATTTTCTCATGAGCTGGGTCGAACTATTTATTTAACAATATTATTAGCTCCTAGTGAAACAGCTAGAGAACAACTGTAAATAAATAATATTGTGGAAGTATATATTAATAGGCTACTAATCCCCTGCAATAGTAATAAAATGGAATAATTATCAATAAAAATTTACTTGCAGTCTTCATATACTATCCAAGCCTAATAATTGAATCATACAAGATGACGATTCGATTATGGTTTGTGGAAATTGACATTTTTGATGTTTAAATCCAAACCAATGTTGAGCTAACAATATTCATATGTACAACTAGTATGTAACGTTGTAACCCCGAATATTTTTGTAACGATTCCATCATATAATTAGAGACAGAACTTGCTCAAAAAAATTTGATGGATGTGGAGAAAATGCAAGACCTTGGGGAAAATGGATTGTATGATTGAATTATCTCTATCTGGTCAATCGGCTGCGCTCGCCCTCGCTCGCCCTCGCTCGTTTTTTATTAGTTTTCAATTTCGCTCCTATTATCCCATTTTATTAGCTGCAACTCAATTCAAAACATGGTCGTTCTCTTTGTGCTATGACAATGACTCAAAAATATATTGTCATAGTTAGCTATAATACAAGTTAACTAGTTATTGTTTTTATTTTTTAGTTATCTAGTTAATTGGTAAAAAAACTTAAAATTTGGTATAAAGACAATAGTCTGTGTTTTTAACACAATAAGTTTACTTGTCTCTGTAAAATGATTAAATGAAAAAATAAATAATCCAATTTTACTAGGATCAAGGTAGATAGTTCCTGGAAATAATTTATTTACAATTTTTTGCTTCAGTTATTACTGTCCTTGTTCAACAGCTGTCAGCCAGATTAGTCCAGTCAATAAAGCATTATAGAGTGCATGAAATATGCCCCAATTTTTGACCTCGGGGATTTGTTTAGACTAGTTGGGAGGTCAACATACTAGAAGTCCCCGGACCTGGGGCGTGAGCATAGGGCGGGAGGGGGGTAGAAGGTACAATTTTTCAGTTTTTCGAATGAAACTTGAAAACGGTTGATCCTAGAAAAAAGTGCTCTGAATAGAAATTAAAGAGGACTAGAATCTGCGTCGATTAAAAAAAATAAAACGAGAATCGGCCGAATAGAAAAAGTTTTACATCTGATCAAAAGTCCCATTTAAAAACAAAACCCAAAAAATTGATCGAACTTCTTTTGTACTATCTATATACTGTTTTGTACTCACAACTCTTTTAAAGGAAGCCATGTCCTGTAGCTAGTCAAATATTTTCAATTCATGAAGTTGCTTGATCCTGGGTCACTGGTTACTGCTCCTGCTGCTTTCCTGCGGTCAGGTTCTGGCCCTGAAAAGAATGTAAGTTACCGGTATTTACTGTTTAATGTTTATATCAGTATCCACACTCACCACAAATAGTGAGATGATCATGTTACAGTATAATATATGGTTTTCAAACAGAATTTCAAGACAAATAAATTACGAAATTCGCATATCGATATGTCAAACCGTTTGACATATTATACCCATTTACAGTACGAGGTACCCATTTGCAGTAGATCTCTGATAATAATTGAAATATATTTATGGCTAATGAACTTTGATTCAATACGGCGAACCAAAATTGCGGACCAAATTTCCAGACAAAAAAAAACAGTTACAGTATTTCTTTTTGAGTGGGAACCTATACGACAATACAACACAAATTTATTGTCAAATTACTTTGTTTATAAAATATAAAGTCGTTTTTGAACTATCCTCCCACAATACTAAGTTGATAAGCTGTGGATATGAAAAGTTTAGTAAGATTTGGGCTAATGGCCTACTAGATAATGTACGTTACGGTAATCTATTTTGGTATTTGCGTATTCCACTTTTACTTTGTGAGAAAAACAATACAATACAACAATACAGGTGTCCCTATAACTAGCAGTAGACTACCCTAACAATGCAATACTTCCAGGGTTCCGATAATTTTATTTTCTGAGAAGAAAGAAGAACGGGTCTGAATCTGAAGAATACAATGTAGTCGAGCGAAGGGCAGAAATAGAGTTGAAATAACCCACTGCTGAATATAACTTTTATCAAAACAATGCATACATTTACAATGCAAGGCCATAGTCTTTCGCTCAGATAATCTTTGCCTATACTTTTTCTGCTGCCTATTCTATTATTGAAACTCATGGAATACATGGAATATAAATTCTTTTATATTTTGGTGCTTAGCTTCACATAACTTGAAAAATTTAATCTTAAACTGAAGGACCAATTATTAGTAATTGAGTATGAAGAGCTCTAAAGGCACCTGATTGAATTGATTTTTAGTTCCTAATTTAATAATAGTTAAATATAATATATGGCTTCACTTCTGAAAATAAACTCTTAAAATGAATATTCTAGCATTGATAACTTTAAAGAGCTAGCTGTGACTCAACACTATATCTAGCCTAAAATAACTATTCGAGGTAATAAATTATAAAATAGTTGATTATTTATCAAAATTGAAAATTATACTAGGTACTTTCAAATACCTAACTACAACACATAGAAATTACTATACGGTACCATTCAATGCAAGGTCATTGTCATTCTACTTTGGATAGAAGTAATTTTACTGGGCTGTAACTCATATTATGTGGATAGACCGTACTAGTTTACGAGTGCATGGAGTGTCAAAGGCTGAGTTGGAACAGCTTTCATCGAATATAATAAAGAGACTATAAAAACAATTCCATCAGGAAAACCCCTCTATAAATATTCTCACAAGTAAGTTACAGTATTTATAGATTATTCTATTTCCTTGATTGGTGTATGAAGGAACTCGTACCTACCTAAGTTTGATAGACCATAAGATTCTATAGAAAATTGAAGGTTCAATAATTAACAATAGAATATGAAGAGCTCTACAACCACCCAATTGAATACCAATTTGTGATTGAATTCAAATTAGTAATCCCGAGGTACATTTATCAAAATAAACTCATAAAATAAATATTCTAGGATTGATGAACTTCAAAAAGCTAGCTATATCTTATGAATTATCTAGCCTACATTAATAACAATTCAGGTAAAAAATTGTAGTTAATTTTATTCGAATTAAAAATGATACTAGGTTCTTCAAACAAAAAACTGATGCTTTAGTGATAAATTCGACAAAACGTAAAAAATAAGGGTAGGAGTACAGTCCTCCAATAAGTCCAGTCACTTTTTACGGAGTTTCGCGGTAATCGGAATGGTAGTCAAGGTCAAAAAAATTAGTTAACAATTCAATTCCAGCCCATCACGTAGAATAGAATGACTTCTTTATTTCAATGACGTGGCGAAGTTTGGACATTAATGTCCACTTGACCACGTACAACACAAAGCAATGAAACCGACTATCATTCAATGTAAAGTCATTCTCCTTTGAAAGAGAGTAAGTTTACTATAACTGGGCTGTGAAAAGACCGTGAATCGTGCTAGTTTACGAGTGGATGGACAGTAATAAATTGGCTAAGTTGGAGTGTTCATTGAAAATAGTCTCAATTTCAAATTGTTGAATAGGCTATCAACAATTTCATCTGGAAAAAATCCTTAATAGATATTTTATCAAGTACATTATAAATAGATTATTCTTGTGCTTGATTACTGTTTGAAAAATACATACTAAGTTTATATTATAATAGACCGTATCCACAAGTTACGATACAATTGTTCATTGATTATCATATCCCCCATACTTTAGCCAATTAACATAAAATTTATATATTGATGATTGTGATTACTCTGATTATTAACAGATTAAACAGACTAACAGATTCAACAGGTTAACAGACTGGTACTCTGATTAATAACAGATAAAACAGACTTAGATTAATGTAGGCCTATCCTATCTTATGTTGAATTAATATACACTCTCAACATCTAGGTACCGTATAATACTCTTCTATTTTTCAATTGAAATTCAAAACATTGATAACACTGTGGATGGAAATTTAGAGCAATTCGGTACTAAAATAGTAGAGAGTTAATAATAGTGGAGAATAAAGTAGTAGTAGACTAATAGAGGAGACAAAAATAATAAAATCCTCTGAAAAATTACTTTTATCAAGTGCAATATTCATTCCTGTTTGGAAAAATACGTAAAGTACCTATTTTTTAATGGATAAGCTTATTTTTGCGTTCAATTAATGCTATTTTTTAATTAATATTCAAGTGAATTTCATGACATCTTCATTGAGACTAAATTTGAAAATTAATAAAATAGTCTGAAATAAATCTGAACAATCATAATATTATTTTATTGTAATATGAAGTTGGGTACTTTTTCAACTTACCATTTTGAGATTCCTGCACTTTTGAACGAACTGAACAAGACGAAAAACGTTGAACTAAACTGTTGAGCTGAGGAAAGACACTGGTGAGGTGGTAGTTTCTAGGAAGAAGTCTATAGAATAAGAATAAAAATAAGAATAGGAATTCTGTCAATTCTATTCTCTCTTGTCACAAAGAAATTGGGGGAGTCGAATCATACAAAGGATGATGGTTGGAGGGTTTGAATATAGCCAAGGGTCTATAGTTATATAGTTCCTTTCTACAGTTCTTCTTCATCTGGTCAATGCTAGTGAACAAAGACAACAGACTAGTCCTCTTACTAGACTTTCTTCTTCTTCTTCTTCTTCTTCTTCTTCTTCATCCTCTTCTTCTTCTTCTTCTTCTTCTTCCAAGAGTTCCAAAAGCGGGAATTTCAAAACTGACAAAATAATTATTGAACTTTACAGAGTTCTTATTGGTCTTGAAAGTTTGAAGTTTGAATTCTTCCTAATTTATCAGATTGATAGATAGAAAAAACATGAGAATATCAAGTCAAAAATTCCAGAATGCATGTTTCAGATAGGATATCACTGTAAATTTTTCTCCATGATATCAATTCATGCTAAACAAATCTACAGCACAGTTAAATCAGACAACAACACTAGCAGGGTGTTTTGAAATAACTAAATAGTTTGAAGAGTTATAAATTTTTCATGTTTGAAGTAAATTTTTCATAGATCTTTTAAATGCAATTTTGTTAAAGTCTCCAATTGCAACCTGCAAGTTTTATTTGTCAAAGACTCATGCCATCATTTTTGCCTGATAAATTGCATTCTTAGAAGTTTACCCTGATTATATTCATGAACAAATTGTTGAAACCCAGCTATAATTTTTTTCACTATGATAACACCTTTCATTCTCACACATCCATTTCTAATGAATTATTTCGTTCTCAAGTAAAACAAGATCATGTATCATATTTAAAACTAAAAGCTAAAAAAACGTTTATTGAGATCTTTCAAATAGAATTGAATCAATTACTATGGAATACGTAGTCAGACTGTAGAATATATCAATTCAAATAACTGCGAAATTCCAATTCAATTCTTAATTTTTCCCTAGGGCTCTTTAATTAGTTTCAAAAATTATTTATCTCTTATGTATATTTTTTATGTATTCAAAACATATAAAATGAGAACAACAAATAAATACTTAATATCTATAAAATTTATGTTTCATATTTATTCAAGACAATAATTTTATACATATTTTATATATTCTTGATGAATATTCTCAATATGTATATTGAATTTGCATGATACCTATTTTATAGAAGAATTATAAAATATTTTATACCTATTCAATGTAATCATTATATGTATCTTGAATATATTAATTTGATGAATTTGTGGTTTCAAAATATTATATTTTATGTATATTGAACTTATATAAAATAAATATCAAATAAATATTTTCTCACATGAGTTATGAAATATATATTGATATGAGTTTTATAGGTATAAAATAGATATGTGTGCTACTAGGGGTACATTGAAACAGAAGAAACTATTAATTGTTAAAAGTCAGAACAGGACAGCTGTGATTACCGACGACCACTTGAAACAATGCAATCCAGAAAAAACAAAACTTTGCTACATTCCAAGGCTACAACAATCAGATGACCTCACTTCTACATGCGCATCCCATCTAATCTCATCTTCAAGTTTGGGCGAACTTCAAGAATTTTGTCATTTCACATGTGAGACTGATTTTAACACCACCTCCATTGTTGAAGAGAATCCAGCAAGTTTTTATGTATCGAGCATTCAACCTAATACAAACATCATATGCAATGGGACCATCAAACATGAACTCGCAACGAATTTACCAGGCACAACACACATTCTGATACCCTGTCATTGCTCTCTGAAGATGGGAACCACTACCTTAATTCGAACCACTTTCCCTTGTGATTCTAGAATACCCAGCTTACCAATCCTCAATCACTTCCTTCCTCTTCATTGGCTTAATGTAAAATCAATCCTTTTAAACCTCTTCAAAATACAAACTTCAATAATTTTTCTGACATTTTTAATGATGATTGGCACATGAATATACCAACTTTTTTCATTCACAATCACATTTCAACTGATACTTTTGAGAAAGTAGAGTTGCCTTCCTCATGGACTGATGTTTAAGACTCAGCTTCTTTTATTAAGTATCTATTTTTTGTTTGGTTGTGCTTACTCACTCTTATAGCAATAATAATATTATGGAAAATTTACATAATGACAGTTCGCCTTCAACTGGTAGCACGACCTGGTGTAACTATGTATGAAATGCAATAATTAAATAATGAGAAGAAAATAATAAATTAAAAACAACAAAGAAAGACATAAAATGGATATTATTTAGCTGAGCAAATAATACTAATATGAAATATTCAATAAATATTTTATTTTATTTTACATTTACTCTACCAGGTATTATGTTTAGAATTAGAATTTTGTATTTTCTCATGTAATTTAAATTCAGGGTATTAAAAAAAAGAGTGAAGACCACTGTAGAATGGTTAGGCCTATTCTATTATCAATTTATTTCGTATTATTAAGTATTATCTAATTTGAATGACTTGTATTGTATATGTTTGAGTTATTTGACATTAGAAATAAAAAATATTTCTATCAAGTAGAAAAAAAGTTGTATATAAAATATCAAGTTAAGTGTAACTCACACACTATTAGAAAATGTATCAAATAAACTCTATAAACTTCTTGAATGAATTGATTATTCAATTATTAACTTCATACATGTGGTAGTTCTATAATTTCAGCATGAAGTCCATTTATAATACTAGAATAGTAATAATGTCTAGGTTTAAGTGAAATATTCCAATACTTTGAATTGTTTTCTTTATTTTATAGGATTTCATCAATTTCAATTTTTAGGATTAATAAATAAATAAGAATTCATTTCACATAAAACCAATGTAAATGGCCAGAATGGACAGCCAGAGTCGGCTGTCAAAGCGAAGGAGGGGGAGATGTCATAAACCACAGGTTTTGACAGCTCCCCAAGCACATAAAAATTTAAAATTTATTCCGTTTTATAATTTATATACATAATATGACCCGAAAGGAAGCAAATTTGAGCTGACTGGATGAAAAGGCTCTGAGCTGCTAAGTGGTGGAACTTTTCAGTCTCCCCACCAGCCAGTAATTTTTCATATTCGATTTTCCCACTTTTTCTTTTCTGGAGTTAGTCGTGTTTGTGCCTTCTGAAGACTCTGACTGGCCTGGACCTGGACCTTCCCTCTGGTTAGCCAAGGATGGGGTATCGTTAAAATAAATTTAATCTATTCTTAATTTAATTATTTGTTTTCAGGATATTGATGTAACCTTTTAAAAAAAACTTAAGAGGATGATCCTCAACCAAATTAAATATATAAACACTCTAAAATTATTTTTAAATTATAAATGAAAACCCATTTTTTTCAGTTTCTGTTTTTAAACAAATTATTCATCAATTGATGTTTGGAAATAAATTTAAGAAACCTCTTTATTTAGTTACAATTTGTTAAAACATTAAAATTCGTATATATCTTAATTAAAGTCTTTATTCGGACATTTTGTTTCATAAATCTTTCACAAACCTTTAGCTATTATTGAAATTCTTTGCTTCACCATCTGTAAGAGGCATCTCCAGTAATTTGAAATACTTTTCTTCCCGTTTAGGGAAGTGGTGGAGCCCCCAACTTTTCAAATTAACATTATATAATATTACAAATTATGGAGACGCACACCAATCAATTCACCACAAATGATCAATTCACCACAATACCTATGGAAACGTAACAAAAAAAATTAGTTTATGCTGGCTATAAGTGGCATTCTTACGAGAATAAGTAATCTCGACCTATAAAAGTGATGGTAAAGGAACCATTAGACATGTTTCTAGTCTCCTTTAGCTGCGAGGAAGATGTTAAAAAAATTTTCGAATTGAAGAATGTTCTTGGATGTAAGGTGGAAATTGAAGCTATAAAGAAGGCAAAGCTGATAGCTCAATGCAAGCGTTGCCAGGGATATGGACACACGCATAATTTCTGCAATATGGAACCAATATGTGTGAAGTGTGCGGGAAAGCATCCGACCAAGGAGTGCAAAGAAGCCCAATGATGCTCAACCAAAATGTGTTCATTGTGGCGAAGCTCACCCTGCAAGTTACCAAGGATGCACTGTGGCTATTGAGTTGCAGAAAATCCGAAATGGAGTTAAAAAAAATAAGTTGAATACTCTCAAGAGCTCAGTAAGTAAAAATCCAATTACAAAACTGAGTGATAAAAGTACAAAGCAGGTAGAAGTTCGTATTCCTACTCAGATCAAAAGAACATTTGCGTAGACCGTCGTAGGCAACCAAGGCTCTAATTTGACTAGCTGTCAGCCTGAAAATGTGGAGGGAGATATCAATCAGGTGCTCAAGCTCATTCTAAATAAGTTAGACAAGCAAGAAAAAAGTATCTTCTATCTTCAAAGTCGTTTTGAGAAGCTGGAGAAAAATTAAACTTTTGAATTGTGATGTTGAATACTCTTAGAATAATTGAATGGAATGCCAATGGACTTCTTAAACGACAACAAGAACTAGAAACAGTATTAAATTTAGAAGAGATAGATATTTGCTTAGTTTCTGGAACTCATTTCACCAAACAAACTTACATAAGAATTAGAGGGTATAAGACTTACCATGCTATACATCCTAGTAATTTGGCACGAGGTGGAAGTACTGTCATTATTAAATATAGTATTCAACACCACGAAGAAATTAAATAAGTCTGGAAGAGTGCAGTTATCCACTGTAGCTGTTCAAACAAGGAGCTATAAGTTAGTTGTGGCTGCTATCTACTGCCCACCTAGACATTCCATACAAAAAGAAAAATACATAGATTTATTTGAGAAGTTAGGTACAAAATTTATTCTTGGAGGTGATTTTAATGCGAAAAACGTTTATTGGGGGTCACGCTTAACAACCACCAGGGAAAAAAATACAAGAGACTGTTGGCTGATTGGAAGGAACTCCACCGTTTCATTTCCGAACAAAGTACTTCTGTACAAACAAATCCTAAAGCCAGTGTAGACGTATGGTATACAACTATGGGGTGTACCAAAGACAGCAATATCAAAGTCAATCAATGCTTCCAAAATAAGGTACTGAGAAACATTGTTGGTGCACCTTGGTATGTCAGAAACAGCGATCTTCATAGAGACCTGCAAGTCAACCTGGTATCAACCGAAATCCAGAGGCATGCTGAGAAACACGAGGCCCGACTCCACCAACACAACAACATCGAGGCAATCCAGCTGCTGATGAATGAAGGATTGGTGAGGAGGCTGAAAAGGAAGAAGCCATTTGAAATGGTCTAGTGCTGATTCAAGTGTCTTGTGTCCAGTGAAAAGCAGAGTAGTGGAAATGAGTGAAACCCACCTGTATAGTACAGACATAATCTATGTACTAAGAATAATTATTAGAGTGTGAATGAGAGATCCTGAAGAGGATTCTCTTGTATGAAGAGATTATAGTAGTAGTTTATAGGTCAGAAAAAAGTTGCTCATTAGTCATCAGACTAGATAGCAGCCTATCGTTGAATAATAAAAAAAAATTGAACCAAAGGCAGGCTCATTAAACTACTCTGAAGGCTGTTTCCAATGGCCTAATTTTATAACAATCTCCCGGGGGAAGGCCCCCGGACCCCCTTTTCTCTATAAGGATGATGAATAGAGTCCTGAAAGTTATCAAGGCAACCGATGAAGACAAGTTTAGTTGTTTCTACAATTAAATGCGTTTCACAGCTCATAATATTGTACATATAAGAGGGAGAAGTTCATCTGATTGAGGAATTAATACTACTATCCAAATAAAAATACAATTTTTATAAAAAAAAAATCTACTGTATTTTCATACTGCTACTAATATTGTGGTGTTTAAGATATTTTTCTCTACTGCCTGAATCTTCATGAATATTACACCAATATGAATTGCTACAATAAAAGTACATGAACTGTTTAATTGGTAAAATTTCAACGTATTTGAAAAAAATTGCAACAATCAACCTCTCACCCCCCCATGCTTACCATTGAAATCCATTAAAGACTCCCCGCCCCCAAACACCCTCTTCTGTACTTTCAATCCCTTTCCATAGCCTGCCTCAATGTAGGTTGTCTTGTAAGTACTAGAACCTGACCGCGCAGCTGCGCCCTGGTCTAAAACCAGCCTGCTCAATAGGTACATGTTTCAGCAGCTTTCCTGAAATTCTATTGTAAATGTAAAGCAGGCGTTAAAGGAGCTTGTAATCTCAATGGACAAATTTGTAATAATTCAAATAAGTCTGGTCAGTATTGGTACTGGAGTTCATTATAAAAGGGAATAAGGGGAAAAGGTATCTCCTTTGGGAGATTGGCTGTCGTTAGTAAAGACAGTCAGTCGTTTCCCGTTTCTGGAGGAATATCAATTGTTGCATTACACTCTAACTGACTAACTGCATGTTATTCAGAGGTGTTTTGCATCTTCACTTGGTTGTGAAGACTGGCTTATGGTTGAGAGGATCAACGTACTAACCACACGTTACCTCTATCCTGGTTGATGATTATTCGCCTGCTGTATTGCCTGTCCGGGCTGGGTGGGCATTCTGGCGAGGTGGGGTGGCTTCGGCTCGGTCGATGTTGGTTCGGGGGCTGTGGGTTCTGTTTAAGAATTTATGACTTTTGGGCCGGTACTGGCCGGGCTGGGGTCATTCTCCCGTCTTGCCGGGGTGTCTTCTTTGCTTGGATGGGTTGTATAGTGGAGTGAATATGAAACTGGCAACCAGCTGGTAGGCCTAGGCCCTTCATAGGGCTATTGCGCCATTGACAAAAAAGGGGAAAAGGTTTTGAAACAAAATTGAAATTGTGAGACACTAGTATCTGTATCTATAATCATTTAGTCTGTACTGTGTGTGATATGATTGTATGGAGGTATGGATTGTATGGAGATGCATTTTCTTTGAGTAGAAGAAAAGTGATCAGATATCGGTCTAGTCGCAGCTCTAGTAAACACCTCAGTAGTGTAGTCACAAAACAACAAAACATATTTCATCATAAGTAGGTCACTGGATCTTCAGCATAATCACCGCTCAATCTCTATCGCCCCCGGATAACTATGCTAACCGAGAGATCTCCAACCAAGCCGCCGGACGGAGTGATCCCGCAATTCGAGGAGGAAGGAGGAGAAGAGAAGCAGAAGGACGATCCAGGACACCAAAGGAACGAAGAAAGCAACGGAAATCAAGGTAAAATGTCAACGGACAACTTACTAATGACTAAGTTCATGAACGACATCGCAAATATGAAGAGTATATCTTCAGAATTCAAGGAATGGGCACAAACAGAATTTGAAAAAATAAAGTATCCAGAGCAAAATACGATAACTTCATTGAATTAGTTCAGAAATTAGCACTGGTAATCGTCAAAGTAGAAACACGGGCAGTAAAAATTAGTCGAATTAAAGATACGTTTGGAACTCCAAAAATAGAGAACTGTCTTTTAGATATTAGCAAGTCAGTACAGGAAATAAAAAACAAAGACAGGCCCATAAGCTATGCAGATGTGTTACAACTGCCAAAAAAAAGTACTCCTAAGGACCCTCAGCCACAGTCCAATCAAGTCAGGAAAATTCTCCCTAGAGAACAAGTAGTATTAATTAAACCTTCAAACGCAACTGGAAGTGAGAAAGAAGATAGCGAGAAAATTAAAGGGACATTGAAAACAGATATTGTGAAAGAAGATAACATAAAAATAAAAAAAACAGTACCCGTTAGGGGAGGAGGATTCCTTATTGTACTGGACTCTCTGGAAGACAAAAATAAGTTACTGAACAATAAAACTATGAACAATGAACAAATCAAAATAACAGAGCCCCAAAATAAAAAACCCAGAGTAATAGTTTACGATATTTCATATGATCTGAACGATAAAGAAGTAACTGAGGAAATATATAACAAAAATTTCGCCAATTCAGGTATAGAAAAACAAAAATTCGAAAAAGGATGCAGATTTGGGCCTAAAAATAAGGAATTCGTGCATTGGGTAGTAGAATGTGAACCAGAAATCAGGAAAGTTATAATTAATAAGAAGAAAATTTTTGTTGATATGTCGTCATGTAGAGTTAATGACTACGTTGCAGTCCAGAGATGCTTCAAGTGTAACTTTTTTGGTCACGTGTCCAAACATTGTAAAAAAGAAGAGGAAACCTGTGGACATTGTGCCCTATAAGGCCATAACTTCAAATCTTGCCCCTCCATAGATAATCCTCCAGTCTGCGTCAACTGCAAGAGAGTGGATAAGCCCTCCGACCACAAAGTGAACTATTCAAAGTGTCCCTTCTATTTAAAAGCTTTGCAACAATCAATTGATAGAACTAACTATGGAAGTAATTAAGAAAATTAGAAATAAGTTTTTGAAATCAAAATCATTTTTGCCAATAAGGGCCCTGTCACACTACGCCACTTCAGACGCGCGGCGGGTCATGTTACATTTTTTTACCTCGCGTTTCGACGCGTTTTGATGTGCGTTTTTTCGTGGCGCCACGAAGAGGGATATAACCTTGGATTCTATAGTGTATTGGTTCGCGCACGCTGAGAAGAGACTCCGGCTCAATGCACCACTATTGTAGCAGCGTATCTTCTCAGCATGCGCAATAGACACTGGCGGCTCGTGCCCACGAAACAGGTGAAGTTCTGTACAGTAAAAGATACGGGCACTTCACCTGTTTCGCGGGCACGAGCCGCCAGTGATAAACAGTATGTTAATTAATATACTGTATCATTGTCTACATTTACGTCTTATTGTCTATCATTTTTGGCCTTTATTGAGACTCTTTTCATTGATATGAACTATAATCATATTATATTAACCGTCACTCATCTCACTACTAATTCTACTCACTACACTCAAAAAACTACATTGAGTACAGTAAATTTGGTTTAATTGTAGCTACATTGAGAATCACTAGTGAAATCACTACATTTTAGTCACATAAGTCAACTGGGTGCTTTGAACAACTAAAATTGGTCAATATTTGTTCCAAGAATTATAAATCTGGTATTGATAGTAGATCAAATTACACAATTGAAATCAAATTGATAATTTTTGAACCAAAATTGACCGATTTTGAGTCATTTTCCTATTTTGCCAGATGGTCTTCTTTTACTTGAACTTGAATATACCTACTATCAAAGTTTTCAATAATTATTGAAGATCCTAGTACCCTTCTAAAATAATATTTATTGAATAATAAATTTATTAAAATAATAATAAATAATGATGAAAGCACTGAGTGGTCGTCAATTAAAAATGAAATTAGGCTATATTGAAATGTAGGCAATTATTATTTCTTGAGAAATTATTGGAAAATACTGCCATCAGCATGACACGGTTTTATCAACAGCATCTTATATTACTAGTAGTAGCTGTGAGTACATGAACTTTCCATTGAATATAACATCTCGCAACATTACTACTATTACTATTGATATATGATACTATAATAATGAATTGATATGATTATAATAATATTAAAAAAATGCTCATAATTATAATTATTTTTGAACATGAAAAACTCTGGGGAATGATTTTATCATGTAAATTATAAGTTTATACTCATCTAAATTTGTGGATCTACAAGTAATCATAAGCTTGATTATAATTCTGACAAAATTGATTAGGCCTTGTGCTTGAAAAAAAATTTTAAAACAGACTAGAATATTTTCTTTAAATAATCGGGAATAAAAAAGGATACTGATGATTCTAATGGAAATATAGAAGCTGCTATTTTATAATAATTTGTAGTGTGATAGTACTTATAATTTGTTACTATGTGATCATTGAAACGGAATTATAGTATAAAATAATTGAAACTATCAATGATAATATAAATTCCTCAAATTTTCAATATTTTGAGTCCACGTGGGAAATCTTAATAATTCGAAGCGCTGAATTCAAATCTGAAATCAGAATTCCTCTATCTTCAAAATCAGTGATTTAGATTTTGGGGGATGTAAGATTTTTCATTGCAGTGGCGTGAGTGGTGTGGACAGGTTAGGCGCGTTCTCATAACGTTACATTTCTGACCCTGGGCTCGCCACTCTGAGTGGCTTTTGGGAAAAGCGGACGGTGACCAACAGCGTTCAAAAACGTGGGGAGGTGACAGGGACGCGCCACTCGTATTTGATACTAGGAAAAAAATTGAATGAGCCTAACGCGTGTACGAACCCCGTCTGAAGTGGCGTAGTGTGACTGGCTCTAAATGTGACACACCCATCTACTAATTAATGGTACATCGACAACCATTGATGGAATTTTTAAAATTTTTTAATAAAACAGATTTGATCAAAAAATCAGCTAAAAGCTGATAAACAATTTTAGTCAATTCTCAGACGTAAACATAACTTCTGCTTACGTACGGAAAAACGAAATTAGAATGTCAGAGGGCCTTTCTCAACTACTACAAAGGAAATCGCTGACAAAACTTTTTGGGCGGCCTTGTCGATGTACACTTACAAAATAAAGAAAAACCCCAATTCCCTATTACACTAGACAAGCAGACGCCTATTTTTCTTTTTTAAGATAAAAATTTTTAAAATTATTTAAAATAAAAAGAATTGAAAAAATGGTCATCAGATCATCCTCTTACAATGGAGTAGATAAATTTGTAACTTCCCACCACCCAATCGAATTACCCGTATTTATCAAAAACCTTTTTGAAAAATCTTTCATCCCCAAAAAAAATGGTTTTTTGAACATAAAAAATCTCATCAACCTCACAAACGAATATGGAAAAATTTTCCCAAAAATATAATGGGGATCCGAATCAAAAAGGCCCTCAAAACAGTAGCTAAAAAAAAACTTCTACAACGCATTACAAAATCCCAATCATTCAGAAAATTTCTGTTTCAAATCTCTGGGATGGGAAAACGACATATATCAATCATTAAGGTGCAAAGTTTAATGTATATGAAAGAATTGAGGGCATTTCTCCCCCAACCCCAAAACAGAATAGGTTCTGTTTAACGGGGGAGGATCATATGTTCCATTAATAGACAATAATAAATTTTTAACAAGAAAAAAATGTTTGGTGTGAACAATAAGATTATCTCAATAGGGAATTATTGGAAAAAATTAATAAAATTTATCCGGATGCTACTTTTTGGGAAAAAGGTCTGGATGGAGTACCTGGGAAACGGCAAAACCCCTAAATTTTACCAAAACACCCGGTAAAGATTTATATGACTAAACTAAGGGGGTTAAGGGCTAAAGCGCTTTAAACAATCTCATTAAATTGCAGACAAATATTATAAATGACCTCACTACAGTATCATCATTCCGTAAAAAAGGGCCTATAAAAATTTAATCGTGTTTATCGTGAGCCACTTCATATGCACGAGGGTTTTTTGGGTAAATTCTAAAATTTAATCAAGCAAACAGGTAATCTTTCGGCGATTCTAGGAAAATGAGCCGTCCAGACCTGGCTGATGCACACTTCACAAGGGGCTCACCAGATAATACAATCACAAGGTGTCCAATGGATGTCTATACTTCGTTTTACAAGAATATACACCCCCAAGAATTTCGAGATCAATGAACCAACATTTAGCGGGAAAATTTTGTCCCGGAAAAGGGGGCACATTCGACGGGTCGCCATCAAAAACCCCCGAAACCGTTCCCCCTTTGGTTTTTTACCACGGCGTCAACCAGTACCCTCGAAAATATGCCCGTGCCAAAAGGTTCCCCCCCATCCCTTCCCCCGCTAGAACGAAGGATACTCGCTGTCGGGATCGTGCCCGACAACGATTCCCCGAGCGCTGCCGACAAAGTGTCTCCGACATCCATTCCCTGGTCGAACGAAGGAGACTGGCTGTCGGCCCGTGCCCGACAACCATTCCCCTGGAGCGCTGCCGACAAAGTGTCTCCGACATCCTTTCCCCCCATTGGCATCAACACCAGCTTGTTGCCCGCAAAGAAGACCCTCGGGCAAGATGGAGAAAACGACTCGGTCAATATTTTTCAACAAATATCGATTTGGTCTCAAATTGTAGATCAGAATGTTTCCTACAATCGACACCAAATCGATCATTTTGAACCAATTTGACCGAACTAGAGTCATTTTCTCACCTTACCGAGGTCTTCTTGCTTGGACAGACGATAGCAGGCGGGAAAGTAGTAGGGCTACAATCCACTGCTTAACACATTCTATGAATTTGATTATTGAAGAAAAGCTTGTTAATGTTGTGATTGATACGACTGCAAACATTAAAAGAAAGAGTATATTTCTTTCCCAAATTCCTACACATGAATGAATGAAAGAATAATTTTCACCAGAAAAAAGGCAGGTAAGTTACAATCAAAACAATTTGATTCTAACTGTGAGAATCACGACAAGAGAAATGAATGAGACTTTAAAGCCTGTATGGAATGGCTATAAAGCCATATTTGAAATATACCTACCAAATTTGACCAAGAAATTTTGTCAACTTCATGCTTATACTCGTTCATCCTTTTAATTTCGTAATTTCTTGATAGGCCTAATAAGGCCTATCCATAATTATGATTATGGTTAGTATCAACGATAGTATTTCTATTATCTTAGTGAATCATAATGAATCGTATCACACGATAGTTTTTTCATTATCTTAGTGAATCATAAGAGATATAAATATGAAATCAATTATTCATCACTTATCATTATGATTAACCAAGATAATAGAAATATTATATTGTAATCCCGGCTAACGCTTTACATTGATTACCTTATTATAGGTTTGGGGTGCATTGTGATTGTCTTTCTTGAATCATAATATTTGGGCACGGAGCCTGAAGCTGCGGCCATTTTCCAAACTAAATCCACCCATGCGGATTTGTCAGTTTTTATGGGTTTTAAAAAATTCCGGTTTATAAATAAATTTTCAATGTCATTTGTTCCTCTTAGCAAAAGGTGAAAAGAGCAAATTATACAAATAATCTTTGTCTTAGGTTATATCACATTAGAATTTGAATGTTTGGCAAAGGTTTTCGACAGACAAGGAGATTTTATGTCTCAGCATACTGTTGTGAAACGATTCTTAACAATGGTCATCCTGTGAGTATTAGGTCTCTGTAAGGGTTCTCATCCACTGATAAATTACAATCATCATTGATCGAATGCCGGTTTAGGCCGGCATCACACGGTAATAATTATCTCGTAATTCCATGTCTTCAAATATGATTTTAGTGATTATAGGAATATTACCGTCTAATACCGGCCTTACAGCTGTTTTAACCGCCGGATCTCCATCCACTTGGGGTCCACATCCACTGTCAATTCAAACATCCATTTTTTACGTCCAGTTTTTTGTCGTATTTATAAACTTTACTGGACTTTATAAACACTGTGATGTGTCCTTGCGCAAAATGTGTTTTATTGAAATTTATAGATTGACAAGAAACCTGACGTACCTACAAAAATCGTGGAGTCTGCAATATTGGCAACGGACAATACAGACTTTACACAGTTCTATACAGATACTAGTAGCTAGTATCTAAATACTACAATTCTAGTATCAGTCTCCGAGGTTTCAAGGAGTAGAATAATAAATATTATTATATTGATAAATAAATACTCTATGGGTGATAGTGGGGTGGGGTTTCCCGGGGAATTTCCAGCAGAAATTCATTTCACCAAAAATGGTGTCTTCATTTAACTGTGATTGGTGGTTCCTCCATAGATTTGGCGACTTTCAAATATAGAGAAAATAAAAGCTACTCTATGAGGGTTCATGAGGGCCAAAAAATGTTACAATTACTTTTTCAGAGTTGGAACTTTACCAAAATCGGTTACAGGTATTTTTTTTCAATATTTTATTAAGTTATACATATAAAGTTTCAAATAGAGCCTATAAAATAGCTGGTTATCATGACGGTCAAACACAATTCACCCTTCTGCTCAAAGACTTTCATAAACTCATTTAATTATCCACATTATTTCTTTCTTGACTATGACAGCACACCTGGGTTCCTGGGTTTTATATCATCATCTCATGGGAAGTGTATTGGAAAACAAAATCAATCGTAAGAATTTTTCATGCCTGTCAATTAAAAGCCTACATTATCCATGCTTGATCGAAATAACATCTCACACCATATACAGAGAAACAGTTTTTTTTGTGTTCAATTGCGACTACCTCAGAAGCCATTGAGGGGAAAATCGCATTTGGGCTCAAATTGTGAAAATAGTATTTTCTTTGGATACAGAGAAAATACAATTACCACTAAGGGTTTTCAACCCCCCAAAATTTAAAAAGGGGATCCGGGGGCAAATTTTTGCATTTTTGAGTTTAATATAGCGTTTACCGCTTTGCTAGTTGAGGAGGGTGCGATTTTTTAATGATACCCATTGATGGTTTTGATCTTTAAAAAGAGAATATTTTCAATTTTTCCATTGGTAGAATTATTCTATTTCTTCCGTCGTAAATATAGAATATAGAGCGAAAAAATGTGCTTATTGATGTCCAGAAAAACGTTGGTAAAAGTAAAACTGGAAAGTATTGGTGGCGAATCTTAAAAAACTCATTTCTGTAATTGTGGTGCACAGGATATGATTAAAAACCTCACATTTATCCTTGAGTGAATCATGAACACTATTTAACTTAATCGAAAGATCTTGTCCAACGCGGGTGGGATGAACGCCTGCCAAGCCACAAAGCGCAAGTTGAAATCTTAGTATTGGTAATTACATAATATGAGTCAAAAAACTTTTTGTTCTTTTTTAATATAGTTACTCTGTCTTGCGAAAGAGATGCCATATATTTTCGATTATATCTCGGTTCATAGGCCAATAGAGTTCTGGTTTTTCAAGTTGATTGGTGGCCTACTATCCGACACTAATTTGAGCAAAGTTTTCTTTGGGATTCGGTGTTAATTTGTTTTCCAATTGAATAAATGAAATTTGAAATGAGACAATTCATTTACCTGTGTATTGATTAGTGAATCAGGTGTTGAGCGAATTCCATCATTTTTAAGTTTCAAAAGTGTTATGTGTTTTATCAGTTGCAGTGGCGCCGACTTCATCAAAATATTGCGGGGCAAACTGAAGATTAATGAGTGGGGGGGTTGTGCCATCCGAGGATGGGGAAGGGTGTTAGAGAATACACAAAATACACAAGCAGTGAGACTGCATCTTTGCATGTGATTTTGTGCTGAATTCTGTAATGTAGAGATAATCTGATCCATTCAACTACTTTGAATTCCTATAATTATTATTACCCTATCATTAATTTGATTCAAATTGGCCATTATAATCGTGATTCTCGAAGTAAATGAATCAAGTTTCTCCTCCAATTTTGAACACGAAAAAAAAATTTAGAAATAAAGATTAATATTGGTAATAGTTAGTACTGAATTTATTCTGATATGTAGGGAAGGAAAATTTTTCATCCAACTTACACATAATATACATCTGTTCGTTTTTAATTAGAGTTTTACAATTTCCACTCACAACGTTAATAAACGGTTATAAAAAGAATCGCTTGAAATACATGAAACACGAATAGATGTGCCATGCTAACCACCACTCTCACTAGTGGAAATGAAAACTGAGTAATTCTGGCTATGAATGTTAGTTCCATTATTGTGTAGTTTGTTATGTTTATCTAGATTTTGTATTTATGTGACTGTATTATATTTTCAAAGAAAGAAGAGTGGGAGAGTTTTAAATTAAAAAATTAATTAAGAATGAAGTTCTTGTAAAATGTTGCAATTAACGACTCATATGCGGCTATAACAATCTAAGCCCGACGCCTAGCTGGGTAATGCAAATAATAAACAGAGACTGATCGTCTATTTCTATGGTTTGTGGACAATGTGGAAGTAGTATTTCAAAATAATAATAGTAGACCTATATAATTCCACACTATCATAGTCCAGTTTCCAGTTGTGAATATAATAAAAATAGCTAGACCATTGTTTAAAATTGGTTTCATTTGAGCTATTTGGAATTGATGATGAAAAAAAATTCTTTCAATAGGCCTTTATTGATAATTGATATCAAAAATTGATGAAAATTTCTCTAGTAATCATGAATATTGAGGGGCAAAATATCGCATTGCCCCCTGAGTGATTATTGAGGGGGCAGAAAGTGCCTTTTCCCCCCAAAGTCGGCGCATGATCAGCTTTTAACATCATAATTATGTTATTTTAATTTTTTGCCTTTTAACTCCAAAGTCTCTGTGTTCTAGGACTCGCTTCTGGATTATTCCGCTCAAAAAATTTTTTAATTCGGTCATAATTTAAAATGAAAAGTAAAAGATGAATATAACAGTATAATAGTAGCCTATTTAATTAGTAGCCTAATTTTGAAAAAAATATAAACACTTTTTTTAAATGCACTAAAAGAAGAAAATAACTTTCTTGGTGACACTATTGGTTAATAGGCCTCTCATATTTATAGAAAAAGTATTAAAATACAACCCAAACGAAAAAGTGTGTCTCAAGACAAATTAAGCTTTAAAAAATAGATCTATTTGCTCAATAAATACTTTCAAAATTTTAGTTTCGAGCCAAATTTTTTTCCCTTTTAGTTGTATTTGAATTTTATACAGGGTGTTTCAGGAGGAATGTAATACTTCAACAATCAAAAATTGCAAAATCGCTTTCTAAACACAAATTCATCACTTTGTCAATTTTGCGATTTTTGATTGCTATTTCTGAGATTTTGGGTAAGTTTAACACAATCGCCGCCATTTAACTTTTTTTTTAGAATCACCTCTTCAACTTCCATTAATAATAAATACAATTTTATAATTCCTTATCCAGTTATAACCATTATTGTTGAAAAATGACGTTTTTTAGCATATTTTTCCAATTATCTCGATAACCGCTGAAGTTACAAACTTGGGAAATGGTTTCATTCAATTCTCACTAATTTTAATAGAATTGATTACTTTAGAACCTACTAAAGCCTCTAAAAAATTAGAAAAATTAATATGTTTTGAAAAATCTCAATTTTCCGCCATTGTCATCTCAGTAACAAAGGTTTTTTGGAGTGGTCCCATGGAACTTTTTTGTCTACTTGGTGTAAGGAATCAGCCTGAGAGTATTGCACATTCCTCCTGAAACACCCTGTATATATTTTTTATATAAGAGAGGAATTCATTAACGTATGAGTTGTATTTTGAATACTTTTAAAGAAATATAAAGAAAGAATTCCTATTAACTAATAGTGTGATCAAGAAAGTTATTTTCTTATTTTTGGTTTGTTTAAGAAGTATTTATATATTTTTTTTAAAATTTCTGTTATTTTACGTTCCCATTCTATAAGAATTCTGAATTCGCAAATCATTACTTTCGCTCACCAATTAAATACCTCTAATAAACTGAACAATAGGTGACATTCCAGGGAGTAACTAGAAATTATTTAGTCATTAAAATCAACATAATATTCTACCTGTACTATTATTCCTTTCAGCCCAAATAACCAATTAGAGTGAATGAGTTGCTCGTAGTAACCTCAAGTTATTAATGAGATACTCAACATAAGCAGAATCTTGACACTCGTATACTCTGCTACTAATAATTCAAAAATAACACGTCCACTACCCTTGCACTAAACCAAACAATGTATAATTGGATAGATCAATGTACAGATCATTAAGTTTTGGGTGTTCGTTTTGAGATTAAAGAATAGATGCTATTTTCGACAGGCTCTACCTAGACCAGACTAGGGAGCTGTTCTCATCGCTAATTAGGGTTGTTGAGATGGAAAACCCATTTACTGCATCTGTGGAGCGTGGGAGTCTTTTAGCATTGGAAGTAGTATCTCAGTGTCAAGATTCTGCTTATTATGTCAATGTCTGCTTCCTTCAAAAAAAATTTCTTAATGAACATGTGATGATGGTCTACAGTCTACAGGGTAAAGGGGAATGAACTTTACATGTACGGAACCTGATATGGACAGTGTTGACCACAATCGATTTCGGGGACATAGGGTGAGCAAATAGGTAGATTGATCGATAGTTGGTGTGGGGGGTTTTTGACGAAATTGTAATGAGAATATAAAAACTATAAATCTTATAAGGAATATCAAAAAAAATTTATTAGTATTTCTTTATTTCGTATTTTAAAGGATGAAATAGGAAAACCTCACTTGACTGTACACAACATGCGATAGTATTTTTTTTACAGTAGGAATAGCCTAAGTTACTCCTAGAAAATTTCATTTGCAAAATCGAGAATTCAATGCCTTCTGATATTATCGGATATTGTATCATTAAGCAGTAATAATTGCTTCTACTTTTTCCAAGCATTGATAACTTTCACTTGTTGAGTACCAGTAGTTGTGAATGTGATATGATAGTTATACATATTGAATGAAAATATTGAATATTACATGAAGTAATATCACGTTAATCATCAAAAATATGTAGGTAGAAGTTGAGAATTGATAGATTCTGGGAAAACAATTCTCAACTACTGTTATTGGGAAAAATCTATTGTGTTGAAGCTCTTTGTTATTGACACAAAAGATTTCTGAGGCAGCCCTCAGAATGGGACAGAAGGTGAGATGGAAGTCATAATAGAAGTCATCGGAAAGCAAAGATTATAGAGGACCGTTGTTTATTTACAACAACGGATGTTTGACACCCACCCTAGAAACAAAAAATCGTATGCAACGAGCTGGAATAATTTGGAAAGGGTGCTTTCCGAAACTACCGGCGCCCAGAGTACAATAGAGCCTACGTGTTTAGAAATTTATGTCTGTGGTGGCCATGAACCACTGGACATAGAAGTGTGAATTCGGTCTCAAATTTAAGAGAACTTAATTTCGCCTTGAGGGATTTTGAAGAACGAATGAAATAATTCACAATTCAAAGTTACAAACTTTCAAAGTAACGGAATAACTTGTAAAAAAATATGGAGTTTTCAAAATCTATAGTATTATATGTCTATATCACCAATCAATTGATTAATATCTAATGATTTATAGAAACGAATTTTTTCAAACGCCAGTTCATGAAATTCTATTTTTTTCACAAGGACTCTCAGGTATTCGAATAAGGATACAAAGAATCATAATATCATCAAACCCTAATCAGTCACTGATTGGAGCTGGTTGAGGTCGGACGTAGTTTTGTTTTGCTCGTCTTATCGTTTTCGTTATAAATCGTGTCAGCTCAATGAGTTTCAACTTGTAATCGATCACTATTTTAGCCGGTTATATTTTCTACAAAATTTAATTGCGGACTTTTTTTAACTGTTTTAATAAGATTTGGTTTTTTTAATAATGAGTGCTTGTGCTGTTTGTAATTCGGGAGAGGGCCCCTAAAGAAAATTGCTTGTACTGACTGAGATCGCTTTTCCACCTAAATGTGCTCGTACTGTGGGAGACAAGGAATTGACTGAATCTGAATTTGAATTACTGTCTAAAACTGCATGAGATGTCAGCGTGTTTGTCTAAGTTTCGTAAGCAGCGTTGTCTAGTATGGACTTGACTCCAGTGAAAAGAGAAACGGGGAAATTGGGAGGGGGTCTGGACTTCTTTGCGATTTCAGTAAGGCCTTGTGAATTAAGGAAAGGGG
>CM029560.1:15227293-15278293 GCA_017141385.1 Sogatella furcifera | reverse complement strand
TGTAATTTATCTCCGATTATGATATAATTATTATCCCATATTATTGAAACATTCTTACCTACATAAAATGAATTGGTAAGTTTGTTAAATTTCAGACCAAACGCTATAGATTTACGATTATGTTTATGAAAATCATTGATGTATTTATTTAGCATATCATTGATTGATGTAAACCGTGTCTTAGCTAGAATACTTTTATTTAACAATTTTTGAATACTATTATCTATACTTGATTCATCTTTATCATCTTCCTCCTCCTCCTCCTCCTCCTCCTCCTCCTCCACCCCCTCCTCCTCCTCTTCCCCTACAGCCTGTTCTTCAATTGTTTCATCCTTTACTTGTTGTTTGTCATCATCATCATCATCATCATCATCATTATCAGCTCCTCTAGTTTCCTCTGAAATACTATACTCATCATTGTCATCAGATGAGAGCTCTACAATATCTGTATCATCATCATCATCATAATAATCTCTATGTTTATCAATTTGCTTTTGTATTTGCAAGTTTGACTGTTTAATTTCTTCAAGTGGTGAAATAATTGGTGCATACTGACTTTCTAACCCATTTTTGCTTTTCTTTAAAATTTTCTTAACAAGATATACTTCTCTTTCATTTTTGTTAAGAGAAGTCTTTTTCAATTCATACTCATAAAATCTTCCTAAAATTAATTTACTATTCATATCTTCTAGTTGATGAGTAATAGGTATAGTAGGATATACAGAAATAATTCTAAAAAGTTCTGGAGTCCAATTGAAATTATATGATTTATCAAAATTTTTTTAAAACTTACTTATTCGTACAATATTGTCTATTTTAAATTTTGGTTTTATTTTTCTAGTCTTTATATTGGCTAATTTCTTTCTATTCAACTCGGCAAGAATTAGTTTCTCATGTTTCTTTTTTACTTCGGCTGGTTTCATTTTAATTGTTGTATGATAAGTATTATTATACTCTTGAATAATATTATCAATGCTATCAATCCAACGATTACTAGATGCAGCTGTAAAATATTTGAAAAGCCGCAATTTAAGAGTATGATTGAAACGTTCAACTATACTCACCTTGAGTTCTGAATATACAAAATAATGTTTTATATTATATTTTTGTAATAGACTACTCACTTTATTATTGAAAAATTCACTACCTTGATCTGTCTGAAATAGTTTTATTCTCGGATTCTTATTTAGTATAATTTCTAAGGCTGTTGCTACCTCACTTGCTGTTTTTGTTTTTAATTATATTGCATAAGCATATTTAGTGAAACAGTTTATTGCTGTCAGTAAATATTTATAACCATCGTTAAATTTTGATAATTTTTGTAAGTCGATAAGATCTGCTTGGATAAGGTCATTTATACCCTTCAGTGTATATGTCCTTCTTTTAAATTTGCGTCTTGCTAAACCGTGTAACTTGTTAGCCAACTTTTCACGTACCATAGAGGTCATTTTAAAAAAGCTATACACATATATCTTTCTAAAGACAAAGCTGCGATCTAATGTAATTAGATTTTTCATAGTGTAATTTTCTATCAAACAAACATTTTTCATAGATTTCATAGTTTAGTTTATCTGCAATTACAGCTCTGCTAACACCTTTTGCAACTTTCTTTTCCTTCACTATAAATGCGGTTTCCTCTTCACTACTGTTTTCATTTTCTAGTAGATATTTAAAAGAATAGAGTTGTGGTTGTAGACCAGTAAAACATAGGATTGGCGCAGAAGCAGTTTCATCTTTAAAATATCCTGCTTTCTTTTTGTTAGTTAACGAGAAACATGGATGTGTGGTGGGATAATTTGATGTATCAAACAAATGGGAATGTTGTTTTATATCATCATATAAGTCTTCTGTAAAAATCTGATAGAAGAACAAATCCGTATTGGACATTAGAAGTTTAACATGTCTATAATCGTAAATTTGTAATGTGTAATGTGTTTGAATAGTGAAATTTATACATTAATAATTTAGCTAGTTCTAAAACAGAAAAACCTGCAAATATTGGCTTATCAAGCTTTATGCAAAGCTTTTTTGACTCAATCACAATCACATTTTCATTGAAAATTGTCCATCGTTTGACAAACGGTTTTGAGCTAAATTTATCAAGTTTTTTTGCATCTGTAATTAGTTTTATGTTAATGTTTTATGTAATGTTCTGTGTTAGTTTTATGTCCGATTGAATTAGTTTACCATAAATCAAGTTAGAGGCTAGTTTAGTACTTGAGGATTCAAATTTGTTCTTAGCATTTTTCCTTAAATTAATGTTAAATTCCATATATTTCTTGAGCCAAGGTGTCTGACTAAAACTCATGATACGATGGATTCTTTCTAATTTTATACCTTGTTCGAGATAGTATTTCTAATTAGAATAATGAATTACATATTGTTTTTCCTATCAAAAAAGTGTGCAAGTAGTTTTTCCGAAGCGCGCACCACCCCCCTTGCCGGCTGGACAGAGCGGAAGGGAGGTGACGCTGGCCTAATGCCCGGCTGAGTAGCTTCTGCAGCATGCCTTTCACCGCTGTATTCACTACTACTACTACTACTACTACAGCTGCCAGCTAACTTAGTTGTTCTTTTTAAATTTTCTGACATATGAAATGGAAGATGAAATTTCTGATAATTTGAGAATGAATGTATAGGTGGTATATCTTTTACTGGAGCTAACGGATAGTAATTATGTGTGTCATGCATTGATCCTGGATAAGTCAAATCATATTCTATTATATATCCTATATCATCTGTTTCGGAAAGTTGTGATACATCAAATTGTTCAATTTCTTCTTTTTCTAACCATTTAAAATTAGCATATGGTAAGTATGCAGTACTCATAATTGTTGCATACAAGGAATTACAGTCAATGTACCAAAGAAAAGAAGTCGGTAATTTTGGATTGTATAAATCTTTTAAATATTTATTATTTGCTCTAGCATATCTTCTACAAATTACTGACATTCCTCCGCGAATTGATTGTTCCAAAAAAATATACATATTTATATCTGTTGAAAGTTCTAATTGTATGCCAGTTTTATATAGCATAGCATGCCATGAAAAATGTGACAGCGATATAAAATGACATACTTCTAATTTATAATTTTTAAAGAACATTTTCCTAGCATGTTCAAAATAGTCTGCTAGCAACAAAATGTCTGACAATAGATAAGTATCATGATAATCACCTAAAGTCTGCATTTGAAATGTATTCCAAACCTTTTGCGCATGTGCGTAATCAGCATCTGAAATATTTGTTTCATTTAAACTATTATAGAATTTATCTTTTGATGGCAGTTCATTTTCTTCAAACTTTTCAGCAGACAAAAGATATTTGTAGGGAAAAACACCTTTTCTAAGTAGACATTTTTGTTTTTCCGGATCATTAAAAACAGAACACATACGTTTAAATTTTATATTAAAGTCTGTACTATCATCATCTGACTGCAGATTTTTAACTAGTGTTTCTAACAAAGTTGGTAAGAATTGAAAACTGTCAATAAACTTAACACGACCAATTGAAAAAGTTAAAAATTTCTCAGAGTTTTGTGCTATACAGTTAATCTTCGACCTATTTTCAGCTAAAGCTAGAATTATATGATGTGCATCGTAATTTTTTAGGTTGTGAAATATGCAAGGCGTATAAGTCGGAATTTTAGCTTGTAAATTACAATTTTGATGTGTAAATCCTAAAACTTCTCCAGAAAAGTGACAATGATGTAAGCACTTAATATTGTTTTCTTCAAAAATCCTATTACAAATAATGCAATTCGGCACTGACTGTAATTGTTCCAGTTCTGTCGAATCTAATTCTTTTATTGGTATTTCTATTTTAAAATTGTTATACATCTCATTTCCTATTCCAACAATTTCTTTAATAAATTTTTCAATTATTGGTTCACCTACATAGCTTGCTCTATACAAGACAGGACCTAAATGAATTTCTCCTTCCTGATTTAAAACTATATAAGAATAACTGCAAGCAATATGGTTTTTCTGGTATAAGACCTATTCTCTAAATTAATATCTTCACACTCGTCATCATTATTGTCATCATCATCATCATCATCATCAGAATTAGTGTGTTTGATATTATTAACTGGGACAATAAAACTCTTGAAGTCCGCATATATGATGTACTTAAGTTTTAATGTAGCTGTATAATTTGTAAACTTAATAATTGAGTTTGGACTATTCTTTTCTGGTAAAGTAGTCTGCTGTTCACCAAATTTTGAACAAACTCTAATATGTACTTCTAAATTCTCTTTTCCATTACATCTTTTAGCAAATCGATGAAAACAAAATGGACATATAAGATGAGCATGTTCAGATTTATCTAGCAAGGCTAACAATCGCGATAAACCATTTCTTCCTTCAGTTGTATTAATTAGACAATAATGTGCATGTTTTACATTTTCCTTATTTATTAGCAAGAGTAAGCTAATTTGATGTTCACGTTCTCTGTATATTGAAATGTTATAGGGGAAAAATTTTTTTGTCTCAATACAATACGCTATAACACTGACTGAAATGTTTTGGTTCAACGCTTCAAACTTTTTTATATCGCAAAATTCAACTGGAAAATTAATTCCGTGAATATTTAAATCATTCTCATAAGCTTTAAGATAATCAACTTTCATTCTACAATTTTCATAATTGAAATAGGCTAAAATACTCCACAGAAAACATTTTTCATTGTTGGGATTTTTCTCTTTCGGAGTTTCTATATAGCTAGATTTTGAACCGTATAACGGTTGAAATCGTAAATAATTAACATCAAGCAATTTAATTCTTGAAACTACCCAGCCCAAACCAAAAGCTATGTATTTATCGAGAGAATTATGGATCTTATCACAGGCACTTATAAATTGTAAGTCTAATTCTTCATCATTATTTTCTATATTTACAATATTTTGAGATCTACTATGAAAGACAGCATCTGTTTTTAGTTCTTGATTAGGGTTTTCTCCATTAATTTCTATAAGTTTTATTAATTCTACTTTTAGAGCAAGAAACCAACGTATATTACCGAAAAATCTTGCCAAATCTGATTTTAATATTTTGAAAATTCTATCTTTTAAATGATTCAACAAAAAGGTACAATCTACATATTTATCATTAAAATGAAGTCTACTACATATGACCTGTGAATTTAAGGCAGTTGTTTTTTCTAAAGTATAGCTAAAAGACATTATAACTCACCAGCGGCATCAACTAGATGGAAGATTAGATGTTTGACGTGCATGTGTATGTGCTGTGAACGGCCTTTGTCTGTTAAAACTGCAGTCGCTCTTTCTCTTCGTATAAACGTTCGGTTGTTGACTTTGTCTGTAAGTTGCTCTCTTCTTGCTCTCTCTAGCTCGCTCGCTTGCTCGCTCAACAGTAGACTATAGCTGTCTGGAAATATGATGTTGATAGTCGTAATTGAAGTGCTTCTCTCTCTCTCTCTTCTTCTTCTTTGAGTGCCTATCCGTTCCGGATGTTGGCTATCAGCATGGCTATCTTGATTTTGTTGGTGGCGATTCGGAAGAGTTCTACTGATGTTTTACCGTACCACTTCCTCAGATTTGCCAACCAAGATATTCTTCTTCGACCCGGTTTTCTCTTGCTGTTTATCTTGCCTTGAAGGATCTCTTGAAGCAGCCCGTATCTTTTTGTGTTCCTCATTATATGTCCGAGGTATTGGAGTTTCCAGTTTTTTATGGTCTTTATCAACTCTGCTCCCTTTCCCATGCGCTGCAGTACTTCTACGTTTGTGACTTTTTGTTTCCAAGATATCCTTAAGATTCTTCTGTAAAGCCACAGCTCAAATGCTTCAAGTCTCCTGGTGATTTCTTTGTTCAGAGTCCAGGTTTCTACACCATACAGCAAAACAGAGAAAATGTAGCAACGCAAAAGTCGGAGCTTTATTTCTAAAGACAGATTGTGGGTTTTGAAGAGTGAGCTCATTTTAACAAACACTGAACGGGCTTTTTCAATGCGACACCGGATTTCTTGAGATATATCCCACTTCTCATTAATAATCGTTCCTAAATAATTGTACTGCTTCACTCTCTCTACCCTAACTCGATTGATGTAAAGGCTGGCTCCAGCAATGTTCTCTTTACTCACTATCAGAAGTTTTGTTTTCTTTGTGTTTATTTCTAAACCATACTGTGAGCTAATTCTTGTTACACTGTCCATCAACTGTTGTAATCCTTCAAGACTATCTGCAAACATGATGGTATCATCCGCATATCTTATATTATTCAGATTTGCACCATTTATCATGATTCCTTCTTCCATATCACTGAGTGCTTCTCGAAAAATAAACTCAGAGTACAAATTAAACAGAATAGGAGACAAAACACAGCCCTGACGCACCCCTCTCAATATTTTCACTTCATCAGTGTGGCTGCCATCAATTCTCAAAACTGCTGTCTGATTCCAGTACAAGTTCGTGATTATATTCAAGTCTTTGTTATTCATTCCTATTGCCTTGAGTATGTCAATCATTTTATCATGTTGGACCCTGTCAAAAGCCTTCTCGTAATCTATCAAGCACGCAAATACATCACAACTGACATCTCTGCACCTTTGGAACAATACTTGAATGCTGAATAGAGCCTCTCTTGTTCCAACAGCGTTCACAAACCCAAATTGGTTTGATGAAATCTGCTCTTCACAATGCCTATATATCCTTCTGTGAATTATTTTGAGGAATATCTTCAAAAGATGGCTCATCAAACTAATAGTCCTGAAGTCACCACAGGTTTTAGAACTTGCTTTTTTGGGAAGTGTAACAAATTCTGACTTCAACCAATCCCTGGAATTACTCCTGATGAATAAATGTTATTAAATATTCTAGTCAGCCATTTGATACCATCTTCATTCAGCAATTTCAAGAATTCAGCTTCTATTTGGTCTGGTCCGGCTGCCTTCTGGGGCTTCATATGTAAAATGGCTGCTTGTACTTCCTCAATAAGGATTTCTGGCCCTTCTCCTACAAGTGTATCATGTTCTTCCCTAACATCATGGAAAATTTTCTCCAGATATGATTTCCATAGCTCCTTCTTCTTATCAGTATCAATGACAGTATCTCCTGTTTCATTTACCAGAACTTTACAATTCTTTTTATTGTATTTTCCTATTACTTCGCAAACTTTCTTGTGAAAATTGAAATCATCATGCTTGCTTTGATGGTATTCGATATCACAGCATTTTTCTAGTAGTTCCCTTTCTTTTGCCATTCTAATTTCCTTTCTTATAATGTATTGTATTCGTTTATATTCTGTTGCATTTCCTTTATTCAACCTTCTTTTCTCCATCAAGTCCAAAATTTCAGTTGTCATCCAAGATTTCTTCTTGATCCTTTCTGGCTTCAATAGCTCTTTTTTAACAGATTCTACAGCTTTCTGAATTTTTTTGAGTTCTGTGTCAACATTATCACAATCATTTTGTTGGATTTGTGCATGGAGCATTCTTGATGCTGCTTCCTTAACAAATGGGACATTCAATTTTTGTAAGTCATAGTTCAGCGTTTTCTTTTTCTGGACCTTTTTAAATTTCAATTTGAATGTACCTATCAAGGGACAATGATCAGATCCTATGTCAGCTCCTGGATAAGTTTTGAGGGACAGGCAACTATTTCTGAATCTCTTATTAAGTAACAGGAAGTCAATTTGATTTCTGACCACATTTGTCGGTTTATCCATAGGTGACTTCCAGGTATACAATCTTCTTGGTGGTAGTTTGAACCAAGTGTTCATCACTATAAAATTGTTCGATGAAGCAAACTCCTCAAGCATATCACCTCTTTTGTTTCTGTCTCCCAATCCAAATGGTCCAACAACATCTGACGTACGGCCTTCTCCTAATTTTGAATTAAAGTCACCCATTACAATATTAATTTCATGTTTCCTCAGCCCTTGTAATATGTTATTGAGTGTTATGTACATATTCTCCACTTCCTCATCTTCTTTATCAAGTGTAGGTGCATATATTTGAATAATATTAATATCAACTGGGCTCGCTTTCATTTGAATAAGTACTACTCTTTCTGATACAGGTGTAAAGGTTTTTACGCATTTGGCCACTTCATTACTCAATATGATACCCACACCATGTTCATGTCTTCCATCTGCACTACCCGAATAAAGCACTCTATAATCATCAATGTAGATATCCCCAGAGTCTGGCCATCTCATTTCACTTACACCAAGGATATCAATCTTCAATCTTTTTATCTCCTGAATTGTGTTGTGGATTTTACCTTGCTGACTCATTGTTTTAACATTCCAAGTTGCTATTCTTATTCTTTCACTGATGTTAACTGATTTAACGTCTCTGCTTGTAACTGTCCCTCCCGGAGATCCGATTGAGGGACTTACTCCGGATTCTAATTTAGATGCAAGCATAGCCATTTTGATTCTACTAGGACTATCCATAAGGGATCTTTAATGAGGTGGGTGTCCGGTGTCCTTCCTCATCCTTATGCCGTTGATCACTTATGATTCATCCGCCTTTAAGAGCAATTTCTTACTCTATGGACAAAAGAGTGCCCTGTTTCTTCCAATCTCCTCCACCCGAAGCTGTTGGACTGCAAGAAATGGATTGTTTATACCGACAATCATTCGGTTGTAGCCGCTCAATCTGAGACAGACACTACATGTGCTAGTTTTGGTCCGCCCCGGGTATTTTATTTCCTCGGTACCCACCATATCTGGTGAGCATTCCCCTATCCGCCACCTGGGGAGGCGCCCCGTAGGAGACTAGCAACTCCCTATCTCTCTACTGCAGTTTATTATAGCTGTCTGGAAATATGATGTTGATAGTCGTAATCTCTACTGCAGTTTATTATAGCTTCTGCAAAGATGCTTGCTGTTGATTTGATATTCTTCTTCTTCTTCAATAATAAATTTGAAAATTTTGCTGCTATGACTGACGCTGCTCGCTGGTAGTCTGCTGTTTTCACCTCGACGATCTGCAAAGAAATGATTGTAGAGTAAATTTTCAGATTTCAAGCACAGTACAATTCAGCGGTAGGACAGCGGCCAGCATTAGCAGTGGAACTGCCGGCACCGGCAGCGGAACTACAGCTGCTGCTAGCAGCAGAACAGCTGGCACCAGCAGCGGAACTGCCGGCACCAGCAGCGGAACTACAGCTAGCAATAGTAGGCGATTGGCAGTTGCAGGACCGTCATGCGCGCCCTCATCATCATCGAACTCAAGATTGTTCAACATAAACAGATTCAATTTTGTTTATGAATCAGTACCAGTGTTGCAATTGTTGGACAATTTTGAGTATAGAGTGGTAAGGGCGCGCATTGCCAAAACAAAGTTTGGTAATAAGGCGGTCCTGCACGTCATAAATGAGCACAGTAAGGAGATTAATTTCTTCCTACCGAAAACTTACTCCGATATGGTTAACAAAGACAATATTGATGATTTCAATGCGGGCAGCTTCATAGTGACCGTCTTGCACAGGTTTTATATTAGATTTGTGCGAGGGCAGGAAGTAGAAGGCTGCTCGACATCATTGAAACTACGTCGAATTGATCGTTAACATGTCGGAGTAATGATTCAATAAGAAGAAATTGATCTTCTTACCGTGCTCATTAGATTTAGTTATAAAATTTAAAAAATGTATTCATTAGATGTAGAATTAGAGTTAAATAAAGTATATCTGAAAAAAATTGATTTATCATTTTACTCACCCTGTTCTGATAAATGTTGACACACCACGATGATGATGATGACAACTGTGAAGATAATAAAATTCTTGCTAACACTTTCTGCTCTTCTTCAGCAAACTGAGTACTATTTTAGCTTATACTTGTATTTATAGCTTACTGCAGTCATAAAAAGGAAAAAGGAAAAGAAAAATTATATAGCTATATGCAATGTGACTGTATAGTGGTTTGACTAGTTCATGTTTGAACATGTCTCTAAGTTAGGTTGTTGAACTTTTCAATGCTAAGTCAGTATACAATGAGCAATTGTGGAGTGAACATAATGTTACTCAACAAAGAAGGGGAAGAAGAAGCTAATGAACAAAACCTTTACAAATTAGATCATTCAAAAATTACTTGTATAAACTCAATTAATTTGTTGAAATCATTTTGTATTATTACTGTTATGCTATATTGGATTGTAATTTTATTGCTTTTATATGCAAATTATACAAAAACTTGTGAATGTAATTCAGCAAATTTAACAAATATTCATCAGTTTAATATAACTTTACTTCAATTGAACAATTTGAATAATATAATTGACAGAGATAATATTGAGTCAGATTTGTTTTCAAACTACTTGAGCGATTTAGAATGAACAAGAAACAGTACATTGTTCTATTTAAAATCATGCATTATGGATATAATAGGTTTTAATAAAATACCTAAATCATTTGTGTATCAGCTTGAAAATTGGTATGCAACACTGATAGATCCATACAAAGATGTTTGTACTTTTTATAAAAATTATAATGTCATTAATAATTGTAGAAGTCCTCAGTTTGATATTATTGGTAATAACAATTTACTTCTTATTAATAAAACAAAACAAGTATGTTCATCTATCTAGTCAGATAGATGAGCGTATACTTAGACGAATGCAGATGCTATATTCAGTTAGTATACTGCAAACTGTGCTGCTGTTAAGATGGTTAGAGTTTTACATAGTAGAAAAAAGACTAAAACACATTTAAAGTTGAAAAAGTCGAAAAAATTCAATTGTTTGTTTATGAGGGTGAAGCCCACATAAGCTCATAGGCTTGTGCGTGGGTAATGAAATGGATGATAGATGACAACTACTTTTTAGGTAGTTGGGACCAACGGCTTATCGTCTCCTCCGAAAGACGGGGTGGTCGTATCTATGTGATTGTGCTGTGGTCAAAAATTGTTCTCCGCTTGGGATTCGAACCAGGGTCCACCTGGTTATCAGACCGGTGCTTTATCACTCCTCCAACGAGCCACCCACTCAATTCAAAAGGTATTGTTGGAAGTGGACTTTTTTCAAAACTCAAAGACATTGCTTCTACTGTACTTAATAAGTCAATAGGAGCACTCCTTCTAGAATTACATCTTCCGGCCAGTATTGGCCGGACTGGATTGAAATTTTACTCTTATTGTGGGCCTGGTACTAATTTAAAAAAACGTTTGGCGAGAGGTGATCCAGGAATTAATAATTTGGATAAGGCTTGTAAAGCTCACAATATTACTTATGATAGAACAACCGATAACAAAGAAATAGGAAAGGCAGATCAACTTCTTGCAGATAGAGCTTGGAAAATATTTAAAGATCCTAACACACCTCTTGGTGAAAAAGCTCTTAGTTATTTAGTAAATCTTGCAATGAAAACTAAAGCTGCAATTAGTGGTACGGGACATAGAAGAAGCAGCAGTACAAGAAGAACAAAGACAAAGAAGAAAAATAAAGGTAGAAATCATAGTATTGCCGGTAGTAGAGCTAAATCAACAAGCAATTTAATTTGTTGTAATGCTATCAGAGAATTAAATAATCATGTTAAGGGAAGAGGATATTACTTAAGACCATATCTAAGATACTTTGGGGGTGCTGGTGGTGGTGGTGGGAGGAATTTGAATGAATCAGGTTCATGTATACCGTCGGGTGCATTTGGACTAGTAAGTAAGTCTATGAGAAAATCGTCTTTACCGGCATCAAGAAAGTCAAGTAAAAAGAGGAAAAAACAAAGAAAGAAAACTAGGAAATCAAATAAAAAATGAGCAATATAAATTTGGATAGGGCATTGACTAATTTTGATCTAAAAATATTGTCGAAAATTATGAAAATATCCCTACATGGTATTTACATGTTGGATAATCTTCCTAAAAAAATCTTACCCAAGTTATGTAGCACTAGTTGCTTAGTTTGCAATTTTACTTAATAAAAACAATTGCGGCCTGCGCGCCGCGCTTAGTCGGTTAGAATCTTTCATTGCTTAACGTCATAATAAAGATTTTTCTTTTTAAAAAGTTTATTAATTACTCAACAATCTTATCTGGCGCCCGAACAGGGACAGGCGACGAAAATTATCATCCGCGATCAAAATTTCGGAAATTTTCGTAGAATTTCAATTCGTTACGCTCGTTCTGACCTGAACCCGCGACCAATGTCTCGGAAAAGTTATACGCGAGTGATTAGTGAACAGTGATTCCAACCTGGCCGACAGACGCGCACTTCGCTCCTGTTTGGACTCTCTGAGATTGGACCACCGACCTTCTCTCAGACAACTGATAGAAGAAGGCGAAGAAGAAGACGGAAGCGATACCGATTCAGACGTTCGACTACAGCCACCCTCCAGCAATTCAGCCCTAACACCTGCTGAGAATAATCCAAATATCATGGATGAACAAGCAGCAGCAGCAGCCCAAGCTCAACAAGCAGCAGTAGCTCTGGTACAAATTATTAAAATTTCAAAACCACTACCAAAAAGTGATCTCGATTTGATTCCCGATTACAATGGAAATCCCATTGAACTCATTTCATTTCTCAAAGTTGTTGAAACTCTTCTTGATGGTTTTTGTACAAATGACATTATCGAAGCTGGAGCAAATCATTTTCGTTTATTATTCCAAATCAAGAAAAGACTGCACGACATGGCAAAAATAGTAGTGATTAACAGTACATGTAAATCAGTGAAAGACGTAATAATTATTTTAAAAAACAATTTCGCAGACAATCAATCAGTGCATCAATTAACAGCTGAACTCTTAACTTTGATACCACACTCAAAACAACATCCTTTGCAATTCGTGAACACATAGAAGAAACACATTAGAAGAAAAACGCACAACAATAATTTGTAGACATAAACTGGATGGTGTATCTGGTGATTTTCTCAATTTTGTTACCAATCAATTGGACAAACAAGTGATCAATATTCTCGTCGAAGGACTTCCTTATCAGTTAGGTGCCCATCTCCAAACTCTCAGAATCAGAAATCTTCAAGACGCACGACAAGCCATCATCAGTGAAAGCAATGCTGTTCTGAAACATTTGAACTTTACTACTGATGTGTCAAAAATGCATTTCAAAAACCATTTTCATGAAAAATCTCACCACAATCAGAATAATCAATCAAAACCTCAACATCAAACTAATACCAACAAACAATTTTTTCACAATCAAGGCAACCAGCAAAAATTTCAATCTCAGAATCAATCTTTCAACCAACCACAAAACTCTCAATTTCGTAATTTCAATCAACCCCAAAATTCTCAATTTCGTAATTTCAATCAACCCCAAAACTCTCAATTTCGTAATTTCAACCAACATGATCAAAACAGAGGTCGAAACTATCAGAACCGTAATGGTAATAATAGTTCAGACGTATCTATGCGTACTGTTTCTAATTTGAGAAGACCTCACAACGTTCATCTCAGTGAACCAGTTGAACGAACTGGAACTGGAACTTCAAAATTTGAACAATTATCTGAAAAAGTTGACAAGCTCGCTGATGCCTTCCAGAATTTTTTAGAATTAGGCAACAGTCAAACCAATCACAGGTGATTGAAATAAACCTATGCAATACTGAAGAACTTCCATTCTTGTTTTCTAATGGTTGTAAAATTCTAATTGACACAGGATCAAAATATAATTTTGTGAGAACTGATAATAAATCATTCCCTTGCTTAAAAGTTGAAGATTGTTAATTCAAAATCAAAACACCAGCTGGTGAAACAAAAGGTTTTCGACGTGCGACTCTAGATTTAAGTTCTGTGCATGATAGTTTAAGAAATGAATTGTTTTTTGTACACGATTTTAGTGATAACTTTGATATTCTGCTTGGTACTGTAACACTTTTGAAAATTGAATCTCGCATTGATCTCACAAATAGCTGTTTGATAACTAAAGGCGAAACACTCAATTTGAATGGACTTACTCCAGTCAAAATTCGTAAAGGAATAAATAATTTGAAATTGCCTCTGATCAACAAATCAAATGCTAGATTAGGAATAACGAATATACCTGCTTTAGAACTCAATCAGATTCTTGTAAATGTTGATGGAAATTTTTGTGAGTTTGAATATTTCTCTGATGTCGAAAAAGAGTTAAATATTGAATGCCTCGAAATAGAAGAATGTGATTTGATGGACTGTTCTCCTTCTGAGAACACTCTAACTCATGAAGAGATATCAAGTATAATTCGACTGGACCATATTGACAGACGTGACAAAGAACAAATAGTCAATCTAGTGCATGAATTTCAAGACATACTGAAACTTGAAAATACTTTACTGACTGCAACTCACTTATTAAAACACAGAATTGAAACGACTGACGACTCTCCTGTGTATACGAAAAATTATCGATATCCTGTAGCTTTCAAAGATGACATTAAAATTGAAGTTCAAAAATTACTTGACGGAAAAATAATAAGACCTTCCAATTCACCCTACAATTCCCCGCTTTGGGTTGTTCCAAAAAAGATGGACAATTCCGGTAAAAGAAAAGTACGACTTGTGATTGACTATCAAAAATTAAATGAAAGAACTAAAGGTGACAAGTTCCCTCTTCCAAATATTGAGGATCTCTTTGGAAAGATAGGTAGAGCAACTTATTTCACTAGCTTAGACCTAGCATCAGGCTTCCATCAACTTGAAATTGAAGAATCAGATATTCCTAAGACCGCCTTCAGCACAGAAGATGGTCACTATGAATTTCTGAGACTCCCTTTTGATTTGAAAAATGGACCACCTAGCTTTATGCGTGCTATGAATTTGATTTTTTGTGACACCCCAAATGTTCTTGTCTATATGGACGACATAATAGTATTTTCTGACTCATTCAAAGAACACTTGAAAGACTTTAAAAGAGTATTTAAAAAATTGAGAGAATATCAATTGAAAATTCAGTTGAATAAAACCAATTTTTGTAATATGGAACTATTGTTTCTAGGCCATATTGTGTCTAAAGACGGAATCCATCCCAATCCCGCAAAAATCGAAGCTGTTTCCAAATTTCCAATACCAAAAACTGTCAAAGATAACAATTTTTAGACATGACCGGATTCTACAGAAAACTTATTAAAAACTATGCTAAAATTGCCCAACCTCTTACTAGAGCTTTGCAAAAGGATGAAAAAATTGACATTAATAATGCTGAATACAAAAAATCATTCAATAATTTGAAAAAAGCCTTGTGCAATTCTCCTATTTTGACATTTCCAAATTTCAGTAAAACTTTCACTCTGACAACCGACGCGAGCAATTATGCAATCGGCAGTGTTTTATCTCAAAGTGTAAATGGTAATGATCTCCCAATTTCATATGCATCTCAAACTCTAAATAGAGCCGAATGTAATTTGCCTACAATAGAAAAAGAACTCAAAAGTTCTTAGAGCCGGTATTGTAATTGACGATTCACCTATCAATAAAGAAAAAAATCAAATAGTAATCAAATGTGGAAAATTCGGAATCCAATTCACGAAAGTCTTTGATAAGAATAGGGTAAATATTACTGTTTCATCCAAAGATGATATTTCAAACAACATTGAAAGATTGAAAACGTATTTCCAACCTGATAAAACTTATGGAATTATTTTTGTAAGTCCCAACAAAAACTTTCAACCCATAGCAGAAAGTATACTGAACTTCTTAATTGAAAAATTGAAAGAATTCAGTCAAACTACAAAATTCAAGATCTACAAAATAATACTGCAAGATATCACAGACATAGAAGAACAAAAAGTTCTAGTTTCCACCCATCATGAAGGAAAAACATTCCATCGTGGAATAAATGAAAACTATCTAAAATTGAGACGGGAATACTATTGGCCCACAATGCATAATGATGTAACAAATTTTGTAAATAATTGTCCTACGTGCCTTCGCACAAAATATGATCGAAATCCCGTAAAAATTCAATATCAAGTAACTCCAACTCCTTTGAGACCTTTTGAAAAAATTCAAGTAGATGTATTCTTGTTTGAATCACACAAAGTAATGATAACAATCGATTTATTCTCTAAATTTTTCCAAGCATTCATCATTGATAATGTTAACGGCCCTGCTATTACTAAAGCTTTGAAAGAATATATTTCGAAATATCCTATCCCTGAAATAGTTTGTATGGATGGAGGAAAAGAATTTGATAATGCACTTGTGCGACAACTATTAACGTTATATGAAATAACACCCCACTATGTGTCTGCAGGACACCCTGATAGCCAAGGTTCCATTGAACGTGCTCATTCAACCCTTGTAGAATTACTAACTGGACTTGGAACTGAAATGCCACAGGCATCTTTCAAAGAAAAATTAGATCTTGCAATTATTACATACAATAATTCATTGAATTCAACTCACCAAATGACCCCTTTGAAACTTACATTTGGCAAGTTCAAACACTTCAATAGTCTAGATGAAACTCGTGTGCAAATAACAGAAGAATTAGCAGATAGATATTACCAAGAGTTAGAAACCTTCCGTGGTTTAGTTAAAAGAAAACCAATGACGAAAAACAGAAGAGAACTGTAAAACTAAATAAAAATCGTGAGGAACCTCCCAAATATCCCAATGATGTAAGATATGTTAGGAGTATTCAAAACAAAAAATACATCCCAAAATATTTTGAAGCTAAAGCAATTGGTAAAAACCTTTATCAATCCCGTAAAAGAACTCTCAAACTTCATCCTAATAGGTTGAAACGCAACAGAAAAGTGAAAAAGAAAACTATTGTTACATATAATACTACTTCTGGTTCTGATCCTACCCCTAGTCCCAGCGTACGAACTAGTGGACTTGACTAATACTGCAGGACTGATACCAGTGGAGATTGAACGACATATGTACATAAACGAGACTTTTACTTTCATACATTATTCTAATATAAGTAGTCTTAAGAATGAAATTGAAAAATTGTCCAATTCTATTGATAAGTTACAAAACGTACCATCTATGAAGAAACTGATTATTCCTTTTATGCAAATACGTGATAATCTAATCGAAAAATTGAGTTTGTTATTTCCGATGTATCCTTCATCTTGTAAAAAGAGAGGACTTTTTGATGGATTAGGAAATGCTATTAATTGGTTTACTGGAAACTTAGATGCAAATGATAAGAAACATTATGATGAGATAATCGATAATTTGGAGGAAAATGAACAAGTTTTAATTGGAAATGAAATAAAAAGTTCTGTTGTAAATAATAATATAGTGAATAAGTTTGATGATGATTTGAAGAAGATAAATAGCAATAATGAAATGATTAAAAATGTAAAATATTCGCAATTTACTCTTTTGAATCAGATTCTCACGGTATCTCTTATTAATCTCAATCTTGAATTGATGGAATTAAAAGTGAATACATTGTTAGATAGTATTGAGTTTTGTTCTAGTTCTAAGATTCATTATTCTATTATTCATAAATCCAACTTTGAAAATATTACTTATTCTCATAGAGAAAATATTGCAAGTGAAAATATTGAAACATTATGGAAACTCAGCTCAGTTCATTGTACTATTTCAGAGAATTTTATAACATACTTTATCTCTGTTCCCATGAGAAACTCACTATTTGAAACCTTTCGCCTCATTAATTATCCTGTATTATTGAATAATTCTTAAAAGTTTATTAATTACTCATCAATCTTATCTCCAGTGAAATGGTTATTGTGAATTTAGATAAAACTAGTGGAAGTGGAACACATTGGGTTGCATATCATAAAATCTATGAAAATATATTTTATTTCGATCCTATCGGTAATATTCAACTGCCAAAACAGTTGGTGAACTATTGGAATAAGGAAAGACATATAAATATTTATTATAATATTGATCAGGTACAATCGCATAATTCAATTATTTGTGGTCATCTATGTTTACTGTTTCTGTGTAATCAGTTATAAACGTTAAGTGCTAGAAGTAGGATCAAAATATAATACAAACAAAAATGGTGGTAATAACACTTTCCTCAAATTCAAGTGAATTAAGAGAGACATCAACGGAAATATTAGAACTTCCTGCTGATAGAGAATATGAGATTGGTCTGATAAACTTATGGACATTTAATTCAATTCCAAAGATAATTAAAGGAGAAAATTTGAGCTTTAGATACGGTGATAATCTAATAAAACTTGATACAGGATCATATGATATTGATAATATTATAGAAGCTATAAAACAAAAACTAAATATATCAGATCAGTCAGAAGAATTACAAATTAAAGGTAATAATAATACGTTAAAAACAGAGATTTATGCAAACAAACCGATCGATTTAACACAAGACAATTCTATTGCTCCTATTTTAGGATTTGATAAGACAATTTTAACGCCGCATATGTGGCAAATTAGAGGAAAAGTGAAAAAAAACTCTTTCAGATAAGAAATAGATGAGAAAGTGGACTAAAATTCCATTTTATTCATCTATCCATTGATAATACAATACAAATTATAATAATATTATTAATAATATAACTAGGATAGAAAAAATAGGCGAAGTCTGTACTATTTCTTGATATCTATAAATTCATTATGTATATCAAACTCTAAATAGAGCCGAATGTAATTTGCCTACAATAGAAAAAGAACTTTTGAGTATTGTATGGAGCATAAAACATTTCAGACCCTACTTTTATGGTAGGAAATTTGTAGTCAAAACTGACCACAAACCCCTGGTTTGGCTCAGAAATTTGAAGGAACCAAATTCTAAATTTTTGAGATGGAAACTACTTCTTGAAGAATATGATTTTACTGTTGAATATTTAAAAGGAAAAAGCAACGTGATTGCTGACGCATTGTCCCGAAATCCAGTAAATACTGCTGAAGTTCTAAATAACGAGATTATGGATTTTGAAACTCTTGCTCAGTTAGATTCCGAAAATAATCAAAACCCAAATCAGAATGTACCTCAAAATCAAACAAACTCGCCAGCTAATTCATTAGATCTAAACATTTCAACAGATGAACTTATGAATGAAACTAACATTGACCTTGATCAAGTACTAGCCGATTTGTTTCCAAATCAAAACAATAACAATGAAACTGATATCCCACAAAACAACGATGATAATGACTCGTTAGTCACAATTCATTCTCAGGAATCATCCGATGATAGAGCTGGTATTGTAATTGACAATTCACCTATCAATAAAGAAAAAATCAAATAGTAATCAAATGTGGAAAATTCGGAATCCAATTCACGAAAGTCTTTGATAAGAATAGGGTAAATATTACTGTTTCATCCAAAGATGATATTTCAAACAACATTGAAAGATTGAAAACGTATTTCCAACCTGATAAAACTTATGGAATTATTTTTGTAAGTCCCAACAAAAACTTTCAACCCATAGCAGAAAGTATACTGAACTTCTTAATTGAAAAATTGAAAGAATTCAGTCAAACTACAAAATTCAAGATCTACAAAATAATACTGCAAGATATCACAGACATAGAAGAACAAAAAGTTCTAGTTTCCACCCATCATGAAGGAAAAACATTCCATCGTGGAATAAATGAAAACTATCTAAAATTGAGACGGGAATACTATTGGCCCACAATGCATAATGATGTAACAGATTTTGTAAATAATTGTCCTACGTGCCTTCGCACAAAATATGATCGAAATCCCGTAAAAATTCAATATCAAGTAACTCCAACTCCTTTGAGACCTTTTGAAAAAATTCAAGTAGATGTATTCTTGTTTGAATCACACAAAGTAATGATAACAATCGATTTATTCTCTAAATTTTTCCAAGCATTCATCATTGATAATGTTAACGGCCCTGCTATTACTAAAGCTTTGAAAGAATATATTTCGAAATATCCTATCCCTGAAATAGTTTGTATGGATGGAGGAAAAGAATTTGATAATGCACTTGTGCGACAACTATTAACGTTATATGAAATAACACCCCACTATGTGTCTGCAGGACACCCTGATAGCCAAGGTTCCATTGAACGTGCTCATTCAACCCTTGTAGAATTACTAACTGGACTTGGAACTGAAATGCCACAGGCATCTCTCAAAGAAAAATTAGATCTTGCAATTATCACATACAATAATTCATTGAATTCAACTCACCAAATGACCCTTTTGGAACTTACATTTGGCAAGTTCAAACACTTCAATAGTCTAGATGAAACTCGTGTGCAAATAACAGAAGAATTAGCAGATAGATATTTCCAAGAGTTAGAAACCTTCCGTGGTTTAGTTAAAAAGAAAACCAATGACGAAAAACAGAAGAGAACTGTAAAACTAAATAAAAATCGTGAGGAACCTCCCAAACATCCCGATGATGTAAGATACATTAGGAGTATTCAAAACAAAAAATACCTCCCAAAATATTTTGAAGCTAAAACAATTGGTAAAAACCTTTATCAATCCCGTAAAAGAACTCTCAAACTTCATCCTAATAGGTTGAAACGCAACAGAAAAGTGAAAAAGAAAACTATTGTTACATATAATACTACTTCTGGTTCTGATCCTACCCCTAGTCCCAGCGTACGAACTAGTGGACTTGACTAATACTGCAGGACTGATACCAGTGGAGATTGAACGACATATGTACATAAACGAGACTTTTACTTTCATACATTATTCTAATATAAGTAGTCTTAAGAATGAAATTGAAAAATTGTCCAATTCTATTGATAAGTTACAAAATGTACCATCTATGAAGAAACTGATTATTCCTTTTATGCAAATACGTGATAATCTAATCGAAAAATTGAGTTTGTTATTTCCGATGTATCCTTCATCTTGTAAAAAGAGAGGACTTTTTGATGGATTAGGAAATGCTATTAATTGGTTTACTGGAAACTTAGATGCAAATGATAAGAAACATTATGATGAGATAATCGATAATTTGGAGGAAAATGAACAAGTTTTAATTGGAAATGAAATAAAAAGTTTTGTTGTAAATAATAATTTAGTGAATAAGTTTAATGATGATTTGAAGAAGATAAATAGCAATAATGAAATGATTGAAAATGTAACATATTCGCAATTTACTCTTTTGAATCAGATTCTCACGGTATCTCTTATTAATCTTAATCTTGAATTGATGGAATTAAAAGTGAATACATTGTTAGATAGTATTGAGTTTTGTTCTAGTTCTAAGATTCATTATTCTATTATTCATAAATCCAACTTTGAAAATATTACTTATTCTCATAGAGAAAATATTGCAAGTGAAAATATTGAAACATTATGGAAACTCAGCTCAGTTCATTGCACTATTTCAGAGAATTTTATAACATACTTTATCTATGTTCTCATGAGAAACTCACTATTTGAAACCTTTCGCCTCATTAATTATCCTGTATTATTGAATAATTCTTGTTATAGCATTAACGTAAGTGAAAATACGATCTCTGTTTCTGACTCAGGATTAGTGGTACTAGACCAATGTCTACATGACCTCAATGCCTCTTATTGTAAAACTAAACGAAATGTTAATGACTCTTGTATTGTTGATATTCTATTGACCAATTTTCAACGAACTTATATTGCGAATCCAACTCCATTCATTAAGTATGACGAAATAAGTAATTGTGTTTTTGGATATGGTCAATCCCATATCAAAATAAATAATGATAAAATAAATCCATCTAAATCTTTTCTGATTCATTTAGATCAAGGAGATGAAATGGAAGACCAACGTCTTCCATCAACTTTCAAAATATCTAAATCTTTTAAACTCACAAATATTCCTGAAAAAATCGAAATGATACCAAACAATTTTAGTAAATTTAACAAGATTTGGAAAATCAGAATTATAACTTCAGTGATTTGTCTTTATTCAATGAAAATACGAATCAAAATATGTATTTCCTATTATTTGTAATTGTAGTAATTATTTTAATTGTATTGTATTTTTATTATATTCGTAGACCTATTCTAAGAAATAATAATGTACCATTACAAGTTTCTCCACAACCAGCCCCAACCTTAGTTTATGCGGTACCTAAATTTTAAATTTGAATAATCGAGGACGATTAAAAATTTTGGGGTGGAGGAGTTATGTAGCACTAGTTGCTTAGTTTGCAATTTTACTTAATAAAAACAATTGCGGCCTGCGCGCCGCGCTTAGTCGGTTAGAATCTTTCATTGCTTAACGTCATAATAAAGATTTTTCTTTTTAAAAAGTTTATTAATTACTCAACAATCTTATCTCCAGTGAAATGGTTCTTGTAAATTTAGATAAAACTAGTGGAAGTGGAACACATTGGGTTGCATATCATAAAATCTATGAAAATATATTTTATTTCGATCCTATCAGTAATCCGCCAAAACAGTTGGTAAACTATTGGAATAAGGAAAGACACATAAATATTTATTATAATATTGATCAGGTACAATTGCATAATTCAATTATTTGCGGTCATCTATGTTTTACTGTTTCTGTGTAATCAGTTATAAACGTTAAGTGCTAGAAGTAAGATCAAAATATAATACAAACAAAAATGGTGGTAATAACACTTGCCTCAAATTCAAGTGAATTAAGAGAGACATTAACGGAAATATTAGAACTTCCTGCTGATAGAGAATATGAGATTGGTCTGATAAACTTATGGACATTTAATTCAATTCCAAACATAATTAAAGGAGAAAATTCAAGCTTTAGATACGGTGATAATCTAATAAAACTTGATACAGGATCATATGAAATTGATAATATTATAGAAGCTATAAAACAAAAACTAAATATATCAGATCAGTCAGAAGAATTACAAATTAAAGGTAATAATAATACGTTAAAAACAGAGATTTATGCAAACAAACCGATCGATTTAACACAAGACAATTCTATTGCTCCTATTTTAGGATTCGATAAGACAATTTTAACGCCGCATATGTGGCAAATTAGAGGAAAAGTGAAAAAAACTCTTTCAGATAAGAAATAGATGAGAAAGTGGACTAAAATTCCATTTTATTCATCTATCCATTGATAATACAATACAAATTATAATAATATTATTAATAATATAACTAGGATAGAAAAAATAGGCGAAGTCTGTACTATTTCTTGATATCTATAAATTCATTATGTATATCGACTTCTATTCCAGATACTCCTGTATATCGACTCCTGAAAGGGCGCTGCCTTCCACTTATGACAGGGCGCATCCTTGAGGGGGTAATTCTCAGCCCATAAAATTGAGGGGTTTGGGAGTCGTCTCTGGATAAAAATTAAATTTTGACCTCGAATGTTTTGTTGATGGTGAACTTTATTGATGTTTGAAAGCTTGAAAATGGAATTTCTATGTCATTTTCCATTGAAGAAAGTTATCGAACATCACATTCAATTTTTCATCATACTGGAATTCAATTATGAAAAGACTTTCTGGCTTCTTGGACAATAGAGAAAAATGGCAAGTAGGAGCAAAGTAGGAGCAATTTTTGTTGATGTGATTCAGTACGTTTCGAAAATGGTAAAAAAGGAATTTTGATTAATAAAGGGGAGAAATAAGAAGAATGTGGATTGAATATGTAGTACTAGGCCTGTATCCTCTTTGTAGTATGACCTCTTTTGGGAGGGTAGGGTTCGATTAGTCCAGTGCTCGATTAGTCCAGTTTTTCAAATATATAAGTTGTTTTATGAGAGTGGTTCGATTAGTCCAGTTTTTCCAGGAAAAACTGGACTAATCGAGGCAGTCTATTTCAATTTGTCTAGAGGTTCGATTAGTACAGTAAAGTTGGTTTATTAGGTAGGATGTGCAAGGCGCTCGATTAGTCCAGTTTAGCCAATTCATGTGACCCGCTGAACCGGTTATAATATGTGGAATCAACTATATCACTCTCTCAGCGTTACACTAGAGACGCTGCCATAATCGCCAACGGCAAAAGTTATCGATCAGTTCAAGTAGCTTGCAAACTCTGACGTCAGGTTTCCAGTAAAACTCTGACGCTATGATAGCCCAGTAAAATAATGGTAGTTTTGTCAGACAAGTGATGCGAAAGTTTTTTTCCGATTGTTTCATATTATGACTGTATTCCAGTGCGCTGAATCAAAAATTGAAGTTTTCTGCCGTCCTAGGGTACGGCTTCACCCTTAAAAATTGAAAAACCCCTTAAATTTTGGTAATTTTTTGATTCTGATTTTTCAATTGATATTGTTTATTTATGGAAAAAATATTCAGTTAAAGATTATAGTCAATAAAATTACTTGGAAAATTTGAGGTGACACGCTGAATTTTGATATATTCTTTTAGAGCTGATACGTACCAAAAAGGGGTAGATTAATTCAGTCTTTGAAAATCTAAGTCAAAACCTTTGGATTTCACAACAAGTAGGCTTACTTGGAATATAGGCTAAATGAATGTGCTCTTGTAAAAACTCTCGTATAATAGGAATGTATGATCAATTTCATATAAATTGCATTCTCAATTTCATAAATTGGAGGACGGGGAGGGGGTTACCGGTAAGAAAATATCCACGGGAAAAATAAATGAATAATAATAAATTTTTATTTCTCAGTAAGCAAACTAGTACAAAGAAAACATTAAACCTCCACGAAATGTATACAATGAGGTACTCTAAAAAATATAGTTTAGATATGATTTCCAAATTTACTAAGAATAAGAGGCACTCCCGAGAAAATTCTATGTGGGAGATGCCATCAAAGTTCAAAATTTTAAAATTATTTCTCTTGCAATAAATAAGTAAAATTATAGAAAATTCACCACTACATGGTAAGGACGACTCCTCAGACACTGATCCATGTGGAAGACCAAAGGAGTAAGTAAATCTCCGTAACAGGCAAGGAAAGAGTATTGAAGACTTGAGGAGGAAGCGTCATTTTGGCAGCAAATTTTGGCTCCACAGTTCATTTTGAAGAGAGCAAAAGTTAGCCTTTAATATGAATGTTCAGCTAGGTACTTGAAATCTAAAATTATATTTGCTATTAGTCCTATATTATTCACTACTCCCGTGCTAAGAATCATTGTATATAGGCTAAGTTACTACTAAATACCTACCACAAGTACCGTATTCATTCTTGTATAGTTCATTTCTTAAAAATGCTGGCTGACTATAATGAATTCCTTTAAGCTGAAGAGAGCATTCAGGGTGCTTCCTTATCTCATCTGGATATGGGCGCCTTTAAATGATCTTGAAAAATGTTGAATACTTTCAATATAGGCTACATTATCTTGATAAGATGTAATATTATACATAAATTGTTGAAAAATTAAGAATGTTGTATATAAATTGGTAGTAGTGTTAATTGAATTAGCTATTAAGTTATGAATTGAAAAATCAGTGTCTTTCTAATGGTATAGCGATTTGTCTTTCATTTATAGCGACTTACATTCATTGTTGAGTAGCCTAATGAGTTACATTCATTGTTCAATAAAGAACTTGTACATGTATATAACTTACTTCAAAAACACCCAGTAACTTCTCTTCATATTTGCGAGAATGGCCATGAAGAAGGAAATAATAATATCTTTGCTTCTCGTTATCACTATATAGTTAGTTGACTGAATGAATTGTATACTGATTATGCTTAGTTTGAGGAATGATGAATACAGTTACATACCGTAATAATACATACCCATATCCAATCAAATTCCAATTAAATTTTATTGTTATTTTTCAAAAAAATGATTATTCATAAAACATCATTTTATGCACTTCATAAGACTTGCAGAATATAGCTCAGAATAAACTTAATTCTATAAAATAATCATTAATAGCCAAAATTAAATGTGACAACTTGATTCTGCAGTTTGAATTTATTCATGACATAATAGCTAGCATGGATGATAATAATAATAATCATACTATAAATACCATAGATATAAATAAATGTCATTTATATTTATATAAATGTCATAATATATAAATACTAACAAAATTGAATTTGTGGAGAAAAAAGGTGCAAAGGGAAAAAACTTTGGTCCGAGTTCTGATAAGCAAGAGGACCCAAGTTCGATCCTTGACCAGGGAACAATATTTTCGAACGCAGTACTATCACATAGATACGTCACCCCGTCTATTAAAGGAGACGTAAAGCCGTCGGTCTTGACTGCCTAAAAACCAGTCGCCATCTCCCATTAGCCCCGCACAGGCCTAGGAGCCTATGCGAGCATCAGTCCCAGGAAAAAAGACTATATAACTGATAAAAGAGGAAATGAAAAGAAAATTAAGAAATCAAGTTTTATATTTTATACAATAAGTGTTTCATCAAAAATTTAACATAATGGAAGCGATAATGATATTGAACTGTATGACCTTTAATGGCACGTTGTAATTACGTAAATCCCTCATGTTTCAAAAACAAAATATTTGCTCTTCAATTTAACCACATCTTGTCAATTTCATTTGAATTTCACAGTTACCCGGTATGCGTGCAATCAGATAAATTGTGATTGTCAAATAGTTATGCAATCTGACTATAATATATCTTGGTGTATTACTAGATGAGAAACATGAGAAAAGATAGAGAGAAGTAGAGAGAAGGAAGAGTAAAATGAGAGAAGGAAGAGAAAGCACAGGATAAAGAGGGTAAATGAGATAAGAGATAGAGAGAATAGTAAAATGAGAAAAGAGAAAGGAAAAAGTGGATTGAAAAGTGAATGAGGCAGTGAAATGATTGAAAAGAATGAGAGAGAAGGATATAGAGAATAAAACGAGAGAGGAGATAGAGAGGAGAGGTTAAAGAGAGAGTAAAATGAAAGAAGGTGAATAGAATAACTTTATCCATGTACATTAATTATAGATAATAAAATATGACTACTTCGTTACAGCATTGAAACGGCGAAGTTAGGACCAAGTCCTGCCTTGCACTTGACCAACAGGGTAAAGAGACCGATATGAGTAATTAATCTAATTTCATGAAAGCGAAAAGGCACTCATTGATAGAGTCTGATGATAATTGTAGTAATTTCTCGCTATTTACTGTAGTCTGTGCAAGGAAGAAATACATTCTGGGTAGATGGGGAAATGACTCCAGCTTGGTCAATATTGGCTCAAAGTAAAATTTTGGTCTTTAATTGAAGATCAGAATGTTTCCTACAATTTGAGACCAAATCTATGATTTTTAACCGATATTGTCCAAGCGGAGGTTATTTTCCCATCTCGCCAAAATGCCTTCTTTGCTTGGAGAGACTTTACATCTCTATCAGCAATAATACTATAGAATGATGATGTAGCCTAGTATAATAGTCTGTCTAAGCAAAGAAGACCCCCTGGCAAAATGAGAAAATGACTTCTGCTCGGTCAATATTGGTTCAAAAATTATTGATCTAGTCTCAATCGTAGAAAACATTCTGATCTACAATTTGAGACAAAATTAATATTTTTTGAACCAATATTGACCCAGCTGGAGTCACTTTCCCATTTTGCCACACGGTCTTCTTTGCTTGGACAGACATGCGCATACAAGTGTAGGTTTCTTGGAACTTCAAAAGGCTTTGATCGTTTGATCTAAGACAACAATTCACACAGAGAAGAAGCAAAGAAGACATTCTCGCAAGATGGGAAAATGCCTCCAGCTCGGTCAATATTGCTTCAAAAATCAAAAATCGAATTTCAAATTGTAGAAAACATTCTAATCTACAATTTGAGACCAAATTTATAATTTTTTAATCAATATTGACCAAGCTGGAGTCATTCTCTCAACTTTTAAGAATGAATTTTTTCTTCCGCGTGCAATTATCAACCAATCACATGCCTTCGTGCCAAGTCTTTCTAAGCCGGGAAATTTAAAATGACTGAAATCGCCCGATCGGTTTTTTGGATCTGGGGGGAAGAGCCTTGGAAAAATTCTAGAAAAAACAGGAACATTCCTCTCTATATTAGTGTCCTCCCCATAAAAATTCAAGTCAATCTGACAACAAATAAAAAAGTTATTCATATTTTTCGGATTTTATGTCTTAATGCAATGAAAACTCAAAAAGTTCGGAGTGATCTACCTAGACAATAAACTGAATTTGGACTGCTAATTTATTTTTGATTATTGAACTGATAACTGATTATTTATTGATATTTTCGCATTTCTGAACGCAGAATTGGGTTTATGAAGAGTTCCTTCAAACGTATATCATTACAGATAGGTTTCAGATCTTTACTAGTTAACAATTTCATTTTATAAAAGCGTATATTCTTGACAATGATATACGCTTTCACGATGTATAATTTGAATACTTCCAATCCAAAAATATTTTAGTGGATTCGTAAATATTTCTTTGTTTTGAAATTAGCCTTATGTGGAGGATTTAACTCTTGCACTTAACCCACTCATCCACGGCCACCCTCAAGACTGTTGATAATATTAAAATTTCAATACAAAAAGTTATGGTAAATAAAGTCACATATAGAGAGCCAAATTTAAAGGTTTTTTGGCTCATTAGATTTTTAGTTTCATGAATACAATAATTCAGCTTCTGAATAATTACCAATACAGATTTCAAATATTGCTGTAAATCATAAAAATATTAATATTAATTAATCAAACTGTCCTTCCATGAATTAAACAATATTAAATCTCGAATTTCTAATAAGGGTAGCCTAATTTAATAGATTAAACAAAGATAATAAGATTCAATAAGTTAAAAGATACCGGTGAATTATTCAGAATATTACATTATAAATAAATACAACATGGTTGTATAATGAAAACCAAGCTATTGTCATTTGCAACCTAATTCAAAGATCGCGCCGCGCCGCCTTGGTTTTATTTGAAATTTGTTAGACGGCCACTTTGACGCCGTCTAGATATAGTCAATTCCTTGTCAACGCATATAGTGGATTCATCACCTGGTACGAATTCAGTACGCCAACTGTACTAATCGAGGCACTGTATTAATCGAGACGCAGGGCTTCGATTAGTCCAGTGCCTCGATTAGTCCAGTTCTGGACTAATCGAGGCACTCGCTCATCTCATTGAAGAACTGGACTAATCGAGTCACTGTATTAATCGAACCCTGCGCCTCGATTAGTCCAGGTGCCTCGATTAGTCCAGTTTTTCAGTTTCTTAATGTAGGATAGGGACTGGACTAATCGAGCACTGGACTAATCGAGTAATCCCCTTTTGGGAGATTGGCTGTTGTTAGTAAAGACAGTCAGTTGTTTCCCGTCTCAGGAGAAATAGTAATTATTGTTGCATTACACTCTAACTGATCAACTGCATGTTATTCAGAGGTGTTCTGCGCCTCCACTTGGTTGTGAAGCCTAGCTTATGGTTGAGAGGATCACCGTGCTGACTACACGTTACCTCTATCCTAGTTGATGATTAATCGCTTGCTGTATGGTCTGTTTGGGCAGAGATGGTATTCTTTCAGGGTGGGGGATGTCTTTCGGCTTGGTCGGTGTTGGTTGGGGGCCTGTAGGTTCTGTTCACGAATTTATGGCTTTTGAGCAGGTATTGGCTGGGCTGGAGTCGTTTTCCCGTCTTGCTCGGGTGTCTTCTTTGCTTGGACGGACTGTATAGTGGAGTGAATATGAAACTGGCAACCAGCTCGTAGTCCTAGGCCCTTCTTGGGATGTTGAGACATTGACAAACAAACTGTAGTATACACTGCTTTCATTTCTTGAAAAATTCCAAACAACTCATATCAATTGTCATTGTTTCTATTAGATTATTATGAAGCTTACCATTGAATTTCCTATTTTTTAAAATTCGAAATTGAACTTCAATACATTGAGCTGAATACTCTAAATTTTTGATAGGTTTAAAAATAATTTTACTGAAAATTTTCAAGTTTCAATTCATCATCAAATTACTTCACTTTTTTCATACAATCACTTTTTATAGTAATTGGAAATTCAAATGAGAAAGTAAGATCATTGAATTCTATAGATTCTCAATACTTAATTAATGATCAACAAAGTAATATGGAATGTCTAATTGATGAAATTAATTATCATTAGAATAATATTGGTGATGCTATCGTCACACGAGGGCGCAAGGGGCGTACAATTGAAGGGTGCACCGGCTCACGGGCTGCTGTTGGCCAGTCTGAGCCTGTTTTATTCGATCACGTTAATCTATGCATGAGTTCCATTTGTTCTTATCAGTATTCATTCTACAAGATCTATTGTTCTTTCTAAGAAAAGAACAGGTGAAATCAGATTGAACAATTAATAGACGAGTACAAAAGAGAAAATGTTGATAAATTATGAAAATTCTCTACAATACTGACACCAATTTAGGTTCACATCAATTCTGGAAATGTTTTTTTCAAATCCTTTTGAAAATACGCCCGTAATCAGGTTTTCAAAAGTTTGAGATGCATCGCGGATTGCATATTTTGGTCCTTAGTCAATTATCTATTTCATCTTAATTAGACCTATTTTATTAATTATCTAAATTTATCTATTTACAATTCGCGAAATGGCACTCATTCATGGCATGTTCGGTTGGACTTTAAAAAGCACTCTCAGAACAGCTTTTTGAAATTCTGCTGAGTTACGCCCAATATTTAGGCCTAAGTTTCCATAGTTTTCTTTGCTTTTTTCGAGAACCAATTGGGAGAAAATGTAAAAATTTATTAGACAGGTTCCGATTGAATTTAGAATTGTGTGTTGAAAATTTTTGAAATCAAAATGACCCTGTTAAGTTATGTGAGTAAACAAAGCGAGTCAGTTTTAATTGGAATTTTCAGGCGAGCGAAGCGATCCTATCTGTCTATTGACACTCCTGATATTACCAGGGGTCCAGGTGGATAGGCGAGCGAAACAATGCGGTACAGTGTAATACGAACTATTGGTTGATTAGTTAATTATTACTAACTATACTAACATACATACTATATATAATATAGAGTAACTATACGAACATATTGTAAGTGTGTACAATAGAATTGAATGCGTTTTGAATTCTGTAATAATCGTTATTTATTATTTTTTTATATTTATTATATGGTGTAGTGATTCTGTGAAGTTCTTCAGTTTTAGTGGTCAACAATGTTTTGGAATCAAAAATTATGTTTTCAAATAAACTTTTTAAAATAACTATAACTCATATCTCCGTTTGTGGAAAATGAGGTTATTTGGCGAAGTGGAACAACCCTTGGGTCTCCCCACTATTAAAAGCCATACGCTAAATAAATAAATAATGTAATCAAGATTATTTTCAACGCCAGCCAGGCTTTTGATCAATCATGTAAATTCAGTAGTAAATGATAAACATCAACCTTTTTTGTACCGGTAATAGATGTATCAAATTTTAAACAATAGGTTCTAATCACTGGCGGCTCATGCCCACGAAACAGGTGAAGTGCTGTATAGTGAAAGATACGGGCACTTCACCTGTTTCGTGTGTACGAGCCGCCAGTGGATATAATTATTTTAAATAAGGTTCATTCGGAGAAGCTCGCTTCAATAATATACAGTAGTAAGCCGAACATCCGAGCGCCGATTAACCAAATTGTCAATTATCCGAATCGGTATTAAAAGCATAGTAATGAATCAAAAACCAGCGTTTACGACGTGATCGTAGCTTTTCTTTATTTTTTTGAATTGTATTTACTGTACCGTAGTTTAGTACAGTAGTATGTGTTTTGCTTTCCATATTAATTTAACTACACTGTAGTGATATAAATCACTACACTGTACTTTTCAAATGTAATAGAGTTTATTCCAATAAGTTTAACACATTATTTGTCTTTAATACAGTACAATTACATGTCCAATTGTCCAAATTTTTGCTTATCTGAATTGATCCCGGTCTCAATTAGTTTGTATAATCGGCGTTCCACTGTAATGAAGATGCAGTTAAAATTCAAACAATTTTTTTACCATCCTTTTGGAACGGTAGCTATTTTCGAAATTCAGAGACCGGTCCTATGATCTCGTGGTTATAACAGTGGTCAATCTCAGAATTCCATTATTTAAATTACCCGGGAATGATTGATACAAATTTAAAACGAAGTTGGCGCTATCTCTTTGCTAATGATCGAACTGCTTGAACATGCAATGATTTTAATCATATGTTTTCTATCATGGTCTTGGTCTGGTCTGAGTCTGGTCTGAGCTTTGGTCTGACTGCATCAGACCAGTGGTCTGGTCTGGTCTGAGTCGTACCAGTGCGCGTTAGGCCTAAAATTAATTTATCAACTGAATAATCACAAAATAATTGTTAGAATCACAATATAAATTACCTTTCATAACTCACATAGATCACCACTCGTTGCACTGTGATTTTTTAAAATCACTTCTACTTTAGAATCATTTCCAATATAGGCCTACCCAAAACATCGGTGGACAATTCTACTTACAAATAAATACCTCTAATCTTAGACCATCAATACTTTATGTTAAGATCCTTCATTCCTTGTCTACAAATATAGAGGTAGGCTACCAAAATATTGAGAACAAGTAATAAATTCAAATATCAATCTAAACTAATATAGGCTATTCAAATTTAATATTAGAAAACACATTCATTTAGCCTCTGCTATATTTAACTATCAACATCGTGAAATTAGAGTGAAATATTAATTGCGATTCACTGGTATATTTCAATCAATCGTGAAATAATATTCCCAAGCTCCACTGAGTTGTGTCGTTTCTACCAACTCTTTTCGTTAACTTGGTTCAAAGCGGACAGAGGTTAAGTCGGGAAAATAACAGACACTTTCAAGTTAAGGTACGACTTGGTTTGTGCGTAACGTAACGACCGTCGGTCGTAGTCGATCAGCTGTAGTCAATCACAGCTCTTCTTATTAAATCTAAACATAGTCGAGTCATTCTAGCTCAAAACAGGGGTCAACCTGGAAGTAATTGCAACAAAGTTTTTTTATGGTGGAAATGGTAGCTGACACCCTCCTATTCAACGTGTAAAAAATCCCCTCTCAACTCGTGTCGGAAAGTTGTTTTTTTGGCCGCCATATTGGAAAATTTTGCTCATTTTTTTGTTTTCTTGGAATAACGTCAAAACGAAGCGTCGGACAGAAAAACTTACTTAACCTTCTTTTTAGTAAATAAAATTTGCAAAAGAATGGTGGTAGAATCATCTCTTTATCTCCACTAGAAACCGAGTTAGGATTTTTTAAAAAAAAGGTTAATTTTCAAGAAAAACTGTAATTGACTATTTACAGTTTTGGTTTGCTCAGATCTTTTGACATATTCCTTTGAGTTGTTCAATTCAAAATCCCTCTGGGGATAATATTGTCCTCTACAATTTGAGACCAAGTAGATCTTTCTTCCTTGTATAGTTTTTGAACTGGAGCAATTAAAAGATATCCTTGTATTTAAAAAAACACTATTTTGGGGGGAAATGGTCTCCAAAAAAATTTATACCGTGCTTGTATTGATATTTTCTCTGATAATAATGTTTTTCAGATCAATTTCTAGCAGATAAGCTACTCACCAACCTGAATTTAGGTTATTTTCAATATTAAGGACCCTTCAAGGATCTCAATCTAAGGATACCTCTAACTATTGTAAAAGTCATTAGATCTCAACAAAACATATCTCATTCTTTTCAGCTCATCAAGGCGGTCGGAATTCATATACCATATGTCAAATTTGGTCAGAATTTTGGAAAATAACTCCTGAGAGAATATTGACTTTCCCTTTATATACAATAAAATGTAGTTTTTTGCTACCAATTGATCGACTAACCCTTACATCGACAACGACCTTCAGTCAGCTGACATTCAAGGTTATTTTACCGCCCTAGGGCCGAAAATGGGCTTTTTCTGGCGAGTTGCTGGTGACCTCGCCTGATAACAAGCGTTTTTGGCCTCCTTATGATCCATGTAAAACCGTTCATTTCATACCAGTGTGGCAAAAACATCTTTGTTGCAATTAGTTCCACCTCCAACCCTAGAATGACTTGACTAACAAGACAAGAGCTGTGATTGACAATAGCTGATCGACTACGACCGACGGTCGTTACTTACAAACCAAATCATACCTTTACTCAATTCCTGGTCCAGCACAGTGAGGACACCCAATATACCTAGCCTAGCCCAAGGCCAAGATCCCAAGACTGTTACTCAGCCTACTCTGCTAGCTAGTAGCTATTGAACGATCTTTGGAATTACATATGGATCTGCTCCACTTCTCTTCAACTTTGTGATTATGAAAAGTGTTTTGCCTAAATTGAATCTCCCAGCTTCATTGAGTGTAGCAGTTAGCTTAAATTGAAAAATCTGAAGATACTATAGTTATTGTTTATTTTGTGCTAACATTGTGTTTGTAACTGTTATGGAACTCAAGTTTAACAAGTTGCAAGTATTATTCTCAATTGATATCTGATAAAGGTTTCCCAATGTGTTCATCAAGATTGGCGATTGAAATTCAAAGAGAAACAAACAATCTTCTGAGTGACTAACCATATCACAGCGTTCGATTGTAAAACATTTCTGTCCGATGTGATTAGGTTACAGTTCAAAGTAAGGTGATGTTCCTGTGTTGATCCCATTCACCGGCAGTTCAATATTATTATTTCAACTCACGATCAGGTTTTACGATTCAATGAAAAGGCATTAGATGATAGACTTTATATTCAAGTCAGCAAATCTTTAAAGGCCTTTCTGAGGCCTGTCCAAAACAGTAACTGATTATACAATGTCAAAGAATAAGTTTAACCTAACTTTGCCTCCTGGATCCATTGAATTGCATTCATCTCCAATAGTTGCTGCCCCTGTTGATACATCTAATGAATCTGAGTAGGTCTCATTTTGATACCACTATTTGTTTATTTCCTTATTTCATACTCATTTCTTTCAGAACAGTCTGCAAGCAGTTTCCAAGGGTAAAAGTGAAGTTTACCGGCCACCCTTCCAAAAGTCAAATTTTTGGTTGGGCATATCAAGTTGATATCATATTGACCTCAGTACACCTTTTCGCTCTTCCAGACTGCTTCCAGTCTTTCCTGACAGAGCTGACAGCTGTCAACTCAATTGCAATACTCAACTTATAATTAAGTCTCATACGTTTAAGAGTGCTGATCTAATCAAACACAATAGTCTACTCACTTCTGGAATGCGCTTTACTAAAATTTGGTTTGGACCACTCTGAGTGGATGAATGTTGTACTGGTGATTGGTTCCTCTGAATTCAATTTATGAGCCTCAAAAATCGCTTCCCGGTTGTTTGGAATTAGAACACACTTGAAGCAGTATGTTTGGATGGGATTTAGTTTATTGGCAATGTAGATCATACAACTTTCCCGCTAATTGTTGTCTGGCAAATATTGAGTGGTGGGGGGCGAAGGCTAAGTGCATAAAGAACAGAAGACCAGTAGTCACCAGCACGCCGAGTGGACAGCATGTCAACAACCGTGTCGTTTCTTCAATTGTAATCAGTGTTGAGTGCTACTCAATCTTGTTGCACCAGGAGCCGGCCGTGCTTCTGAGAAGTCTGGACTGCAAGGTAACTAAATTCTTAAGCACTATTATTAGCTCATATTGCATCCCTTGCCACAAAGCCAGACAAGAACCTGTTGTTAAAAAATACAGTCCATTTTTTTGTAGTCAAAAACCAGCTAGTCTTGTCTTGTTAAAACATGGTCCTCCAGGCCGGATCTTGTATCAATTATTAAATTTCGAATAGATAAAATATTGTCAATTGTCAAAATAATGTTAATTGACTTTGTTCATACAGTATGCATTTGGTATTGTTTGGAACAGTATAATTTGGCTTATTGGATTGTAATTGTATGGAATATACTGTTATTCAAATGTATTACTGTATGTTCAGGAAATTACGCTCATTTGAATTCTTCAATTGGGTCAAAATGTCTTAAGTTAGTTTTGTTGAAATTGTAGCGTCGTTTGTCTTTGTGCATTGGCGCCAAACAAGATTTTTTGTGTCGTAGTTGAAAATGTGTTGAAAGGCTTATATGTTGTCTAACTAAAACGGTAATTGGAACTGCTCCGGTCAATTAACGGCTACTAGTAGTTATTTGCATTGTTTACTATCGTTACATTGTCATTTGTAACAGTTATTGTTAGTTCCAGGCACAATAGTGTCGGTTTTAGTAGCCTCTCAACCAATAGTTTTGTATTGTAGAGTCCTTCAACTTGTTGAGTTTTGCCAGCATTGCTGAATAGATAAGTGCTCCATTGTTCTACTCTTTGAGCCATTGCCTGTAATATTGTCTAACTTACTCTATTTCTCTTTATTTCGTATTTCTCTTAGTCTTGTTCGACCAGTGCTTTCGTTATTGTTTCATCATGGGTGTTATTGAAGAATTGACATTTGAAAGAGATACATTACTGCATAAAATAAAAAAGATGAATGAAATAGCCAAAACAGTGGAAAAGGATCCAAAAAAAAATGAAGAATTGATTGAGAGTTATGGGTGAGCATATTGAGCACCATCAGGTCGAGTTTGGTGAGGTGATAGATAAAATGCAAAGTTATTGTAATAAACAAAATCCACGATTGCCAACAACTGATCTAGAAACATCAATGACCAAGTTTGATGAGATGTATTACAATGTCAAGGCTATTCTCGACTCACTGCCATCCAGTCAACCAAATTTGAACGTTAGTACATCTAATGCAACTTCATCCGCTGTAGTTGGACATAATTTGTCAATTGCTCTACCTAAACTTCCACTAATGACTTTTGATGGTGATTTAAAAGTTTGAAATCAGTTTAAAGATTTGTTTGAGGCTATGGTTCACAATAATAATCAAATTGCTGACATACAAAAACATATGTATCTTTGATCTGTTCTGAAAGGAGATGCACTCTCCATAATTTCGGTTGTTCCATTGACTAGTGATCATTATGCTGAGGCATGGAAAATTTTATTGAATCGTTATAATGACTCGTACAAGCTGACTGATGTATATTTGCAAGCAATATTTGATATGCTCGCAGTTGACAAGCAACCTGACTCACTATGACAGTTCAACACCCATTTAGCGGAATATATTGCAGCATTAAAGCCTATATTTAGGCTTATTCAGTTAATGACTGGTCGATCCCTCTGTTATTTGTTTTGCGTAAAAAATTGAGTGAAGATTTGAGAGAGAAATCAGAAATGGTACAGTCTCTGATTTGAAAAATTTTCAACTATTTCTGAATAATGAAGCTATTATTCTAGAAGCCACTAAAACAACATTGTTATCGGGGCAATCTAAAGCTTTGGCTACCCCACGTAAGCAGATAGAAAAATCTAAATCTACTTTAGGCAACATAAATCATCAGTTATGGTGAACTCATCGAAATCAGACAAGCGAAAATGTTTTGAATGTAATAATCATCATGACCTAGAAGATTGTGAAATGTTTCTAGATCTCAAACCATCTGAAAGATCATCTCGTGTGAAATAATTGAAGCTATGCATTTGCTGTTTATTGGCCGGACACTTTGTCAGAAATTGTAGAAGACGTAAGTCTTGCTTTCACTGTAATTCCCGCCACCATTTGCTCCTACATCTTGAACCGGAAGAGACACCTGTTGCCAACAATACAGGTGAAAAGGCGGTTAGTAAGCTAAACGCTCCTAGTGCCAACAATCCAGTCAATAAGGCGTTAGTTACTGAATCAAATAAAGTCATATCATTGAATGTGAAGAGTTCTGTTGTATTGCTATCTACTATAAAAACGGAAATTCGAGATTATAAAGGTGATTATTGTCCAGTGAAGATATTATTGGATAGTGCAAGCACAGAGTCAGTTATTACTAAGCAATATGTGAATAGGCTGGGTTTAGTACCCGAGAAAACTCATAGTTTGCCTATACATGGGATGTCTGATACTCAAGTAGAAATAGTCGATGAGATCGCGAACTGCGAATTTGAAACTCTACCATTGAAAATCACAGCATTCATTGTTAATAAAATAACGGCCACTAATCAAGTAAAGAAAGCATATTGGCATATTGAAGGCCTTCGTCTAGCAGACCCAGATTTCTCTCGTCCTGAGGAAGTTGATATTTTATTAGGTGTGTAACCCTCCCTTTTCAGCAATCCCCGAATAAGCTCATGAATGTAATCAAAGTAACAATTAAATACATTCAATAACCACTCAAAACACTGCTGAAAGGAAGTGTCCAATTAGGAAGTTACCATGGATCTGGTTGAGATGGATTGAACCCCAACTTAACATGATCTAAAATTAAAGTTTTACTGACCAGGTTATGAAGTCATTAAAATACAAGATTGAGCCAACAGAATATATTATAAAACCAGAAAATAAAAGAAAAGAGAATTTACAAATTCAAGAGTTGAATACATAATGATTTTAAAATTTCATTGGACGAAAGTCTGTGATCACTGAAACTGTAGCACGGTATTACATGATAGTCGAAGAAGTTATGTTGATTTTGTCGTTGTTTGAATTTATAAAATCGTTGCCCTAAACTTGATAATTGTAGGTCGAATTTAGATAATCGTTGCTGAAGGTAAATAAATTCTGGTCACCTTACCGGTTGTTGTTGTGAAGAAATTGTTACCAATCCATTTGTACTTATTGTGGTTTGTTAGATTTCCAGGTTTCAAATATCCAAATTTCAATCAAAGTCCATTCTATTGTATTTTGGTGGTAGAAAATAAAATTATACGTTCATCTCTTAGAGTCCCATCTAAGTAAAGAAGAATGGCTAATAAATATAATATATTCAATCAGGCCCAAGTGTTTCACATATTATTAAATATTTAAGTTACATTTTAAATCTAAAGAAATAAAAATATTGGGTCCTTTTCAAGTTCCATCTAGGAACAAGCCATTTCAAGAAGTGAGACCAGGCAAGAGAAAAAACTCTGTGTCTCGGCCTACCGTTCAACTCAGCTGTTGCGGCGGCAGGTCTGCCAACGCCAAATAATAAAATATTTATAGAAAGTTTGATTGATTCACTCAAAACTAAAATTTAAACTAATAAAGATTGAGAAGAAAATTAATAAAATAATTAAAATAGTATTTCAGATATTACAATTAAAATTTTGGTACAAATCTCCTCCTCTGGGGATTTATTCAAGAAAAGTACCAAAATTTTCATGAAGAGAAAAAGTAGAAAATAGAAGGATGTATGGTTAGCTACGCCACACAGACTTCCAAGTTTTAAAAAAAAATATTACCAATAAGTGATCAAATTATTAGCAATAGAGAAAAGTAGAACAAGAGGAGAAAAACAGAAAAGTAATTCAATCAAACCTTCTACAATCTGAATTACATTTCAGAAGAATATAAGATGAATTATATTATATTCCAGTATCAATTATATAAATTTAGAAAATACATACATAAATGAAATATCTCATAATTATTAATACTTCAAAAATGAGAAGGGTTACTTTCTACTCAATATGTAGCTCTTAACGAATGAGAAGAGGATGCTTTCCACTCACTCATCACTTCACACAATACAATACAAAAATTTACAAAATTAACAATCAATAGATGCGTCCATCTCATGAGTGCCAATAGAACAAAAGTAAGTTAATCAGCATAAGGATTATTTCCCATTTTAAGCTGACTTACATGTGCTCGTCGCACAAAAGTTTGTCCATCAGGTGAAAACAGCTTCACACTAACTGGACTTATCCACTCTTTTATTAAATGAGGACCAGAATATCTGGGCATCAATTTTGCCGTAACATTATTACTAGCATTACTCACTGGATTAGTCTTAAGAAAGACCATATCGCCAATTTTGTATGGAATTGGATTTCGATACAAGTCATATCTCTTTTTACTAGTCCTATGCGATTTCAACAGATTGAAATATGCTTCTCTCCAAATTTTGTTCATATCCTTAACAAATTTTGGAGGAAGGATATCATCGATTTTCCAAATATTATTAAGTGGGTTATTAACTTTATGTCGAAACATCAAATCATGTGGACAGAATTTACTACTTTCATGGAATGAACTGTTAAATGCAAGTGGTAACCACTGTAGTGTGTAATCCCATCTGTTCTGCTTATCATGGTTGTAGCTGATAAGGCAGGACTTCAAATTACGATGGATTCGTTCAACTCGATTAGGCTTTGGATTGTATTCAGTTTGGGTTATATGTTTAATTCCTTTTTAAAACAAAAATTTTTGAAGAAATTAGACTTAAACTGCGGCCCATTGTCAGAGACAACATATTTTGGTACCCCAAAATTGACGAATATTCTTTGAAGTTCTTTACACATGGATTCAGCAGTTGCTTTTCTCAAAGGTAGTAACCAAGTATATTTACTGAAAGCATCAGAGCAAGAGAAAATAACCGTATTACCCTGAACAGTTCGAGGTAATGGCCCAACAAAATCAAGAAATAATTTCTCCATGAGCTGAGTAGCAATTGATGAACATAAGTATCCATAGTTTGTTTTCTGCGCAGCCTTACTAATGGAACATAATTTACATGATTTAATAAAAGCAGTTAGATCCTTAGAAATACCTTTCCAGATGAACTTTTGTTTGATTTTATTAAGTGTTTTTAAAAATCCTGAATGAGCACCATATAGTGTTTCATGATAATACTTGAATATCATTGGTTTCAATACACTTGGAAGAACTATTTTAGGTTCTTGATTATCCCTACTGCTATAAAGTAGAACACCCTTTTGAGAGAATAAGGATAAATATTATGACCAGCTTCCTTTTTGTTGACAATATCCACTATGAAAGGATCTTGTTTCTGATACTCTAAGATGTCAGTGAAACAAAGTGGAAAATCAGAAAGAGTTACATTACACAATGGAATACTATCACAATTATTTACCATAGAATCAACAGTATCATCATTATCTTCAGCACTATTAGGTTCATCTTCATACATTCTACTAAGGAAATCAGCTACGGAATTATCTGTTCCTTTAATTGAAATTACATCAAACTGGAAGGAACAAATGCGTAATATCCATCTCCCTATTCTACCAAGAGGTTTTGGATGTTTTAATACCCAATGTAAAGCACTGTTGTCGGTATGTAATGTGAATCTGGTGTGTTCAAGAAAGAATTTAAATTTCTCAACACCGAACAATACAGCAAGAGCTTCCTTCTCATAAGCAGAATATTTTCTTTCAAGAGTAGACAAAGTTCTCGATGCATAGGCAATGGGAGCTAATGCACCGTCATACTCTTGACATAGGACTGCTCCTAATGCTACAGAAGAGGCATCAGTTTGAAGTATAAACTTCCGTGAAAAATCAGCAATCTTCAAAACAGGAGGTTGAGTAATAATGTTTATTAATTTCTTAAAAGCATTCTGGCATTCAGAAGACCAAACAAACTTTACGTTCTTCTTCCTCAAAGCATTTAAGGGGGCAGCAATTTTCGCTAAATCAGGAATAAACTTGTGATAAAAGTTTAACATACCAATGAATTTCTGTATATCCTTAACTTTTTCTGGTGCCGGAAAATTTATAATAGCTTTCGTCCTATCAGGATCAATGGAGACAGAATTGTAGGAGACAATATGTCCTAGAAAAGAAATCTTAGGAGCACAAAATGTACATTTATCCGGATTAAGAGTAAGGTTTGATTTTCTTAATCTACTGAGCACTTCATGTAGAACTTTTAGATGGGACTCCAAAGTATCAGTAAAAATAATCAAGTCATCCAAGTAAAAGTCTTCTTTTTGAATCGCATGTCACCAAATATTTTTTCCATGAGACTAGATAGAACTTGAGCTCCAGATGAAATTCCGTTTGGAATTCTTTTATAATGGTAGAGATCGAAAGGAGTTATAAAAGCAGTTAATTTCCTAGATCTAGGAGTCAGCTCAATTTGGCCATAAGCATTATTAAGATCAAGTGTCGTAAAATACTTAGCATTAGAGAAGTGGTGAAAAGATGTTGCCAAGTCACCAATCGGCCCAGACTGTAACTCAATTATCTGATTTAAGCGTCGGTAATCAACAAAAAGTCTATAATCTTTCTCAACTACTGGAAAATCTTTTTAGGAACAAGACAACATGGACTACTGTATTGAGAATCAGAACGCTCAATTACGCAGTCATCCAGCAACTTTTGAATTTTAGATTTCATCACCTTGGTTTTAATTGGATTTAGAGGAAAGGGTTGACATCTTACTATCTTATTAGATGTAAGCTTGATGTCATATTGAACTGAAGAAGTTCCGCCTACTCTATGAGTTAAAACATCAGGGAATTCATCAATGACAATTTTTAATTTTTGTAACTCAGAAGTTGAGAGATGAGAAGTATTTCCAGGAATTAATTTCTGAATAACATTATGTACAGATAAATCCTTATTTTTTGAATAAACAGAAGAATCAGGTAATAATGGAAAAGTCATACAAGAGTTGAACAAAAAGAAATAATTACGATGAACTAAGTTAACCGTAAGTTGAGTTTTTTATACAAAATCGCCTCCCAAAATGATACTTACGGGTATGTCCTTACTCAACAAAAATTCGAATTTCCAAGATAAATGTTGTATCTTCACCTTGAGAAAACAACATTTACTTATGACTAAGTCAGTAGAATTAGCAGTAGAGCAATTTAGATCTTTATCATTTATTACTACATTGACATCATTGAGAGTCAATAATTCATTAAGTAAGTCATGTGAAATAAATGAAAATGTAGAACCAGTATCAACTAAAGCGGGATGTTCTTTCTTATTATTTCCAAAGCAGATTGGAAGAAAAGGTAAATTAGTATTAGCATTGATTACACCACATAAACTTTTCTTAATTTTACCTACATACTTTGCTTTAGCAGGCCGTGTGGTTCTATCTCTAACTCTTTTCATACTCTGTCCTAAGTTTTGTCTTTTGAGGCTGGACGCTGCCAGTTTTTTTTATTTTGGTTTAATTTAGAGTAGCAATTTCTCTCTATATGGCCACCTTTTTTACAAAAGTTACAAATTACATTAGAACGATGCTGGAAATTCCTATTACCATATCTGCTATTATGAGAATGATTCAAACTATTTACAACACTACGATTTTGCGAATTACTATACAATCTGTTGCGCTCATTGTCGCAAAATGCAATGTTTTGTGAGTGAATGCAAAAGTGTTCAACTGTTGAAAGGTCGTTGGCTTTTCCATGAAAGTCAACCGACTGCGTTCAGCTGAGTTAATTCCACTACAAATCGTATTGACAATCTCAATTTCAGTTTCAGTCAATAATAATAGTTTTGCAACTTCTTTGATAGAAACAATATAACTGGATAATAATTCACCAGGTGCTTGCAAACGATAGAATCTATCTCTTTTAATATTTTGAAGCAAACGATGAGGTATGAAATAATTCAAAAGATCAGAATGAAAATCATTGAAGTTGGAATTATTATGCAAAGAATGAGTTATTTTGTCAGACAAAGCACCCACAGTATATGGTGACAATATTTGAAGCAAGTTCATGTCAGAAATAGGTCCTAGACTTTTTATTTTCAAAGCTGTACTGATAAAATGTAGTAGGTGATCGATGTTCAATCCGTCGCAAGGCTTCAAATCATTCAACAAACTCTCAATAGGATTACGTAATTTGTTGTACATACTGCTTTCAACAGCATGAGCAAAGTTTGAAATCGTAGGCCTGTGTTGAGTTTGTTCTCTTTGAGAATTAGTTACAACGAAATTTGATGAGCAAGGAGCATGTGATCTATCAACTTGCTGTGATTGCGACAGAGTACCTAAGGCTAAGGTTTGGTTAGTTAAACTACTATTTATTCCAGAACAACTTGGAATTGGATTGGAAATCTTGTCTATTTGAGAAGAAGTAGTTTCCGAATTAGGAACAAAAATACTAAAGGCAGATGAAATCTAGTTGGGCTAACTATCCTAGTTGTTCCAACTTTTGGAGTAGGAACTCTCATAAGTTTTTGAAGATTGAGAATTGACTGGTATATTCCAAGCATAGTTTCACTGAGTGTAGTTAAGCTTACTACATAACGACCCATTTCAAGTTTAGTACTATTAGGATCAGTATTTTGTTCAACTTCATTATTTCTAACTTCCTTATCATTAGATTCTGAAACATTTTCATCATTGCCATAGCTTCTAAAGAAATCTATTATTTGCTTAGTTCGATTCAAGTAGTGAAGGAATCTAGTTTCAGCCTTACTAACATTTTTCTTAGTTACCTCTTTGTCATTTTCATTAGGAAATTCGGTGATAAATTTGATTAGTAATGGTATGTCTTTATCAAGTACAGAGAAGGATTCATTTATATCATTGATACCTTTCATCAAATTAACATAATTGATCATTGTATTATTCACTAAATTTCGGTATCCAGACCTGAGATTACTAACATCCCAAGTTGAAACATCTTCAACCTCACCAATAGATAAAAGTTCGAAAACAAGGTTATCTTTACAAAGATAATCTGGGTTTATTCTGGTTGTGACAAACTTTGACACGTCAATATCATGATAAATGACTTGAATTATTTGTTCCATGTTGCCAAGATATTCTAGTAATACTTTCAAATAAAAAAGGAATTTTAAAATTATGAATAAAGTGAGAATAGCAGAGCATCACCCTCTCATTTGATAATATTCATACAATATAATCATACAGATTTTAAAGACACAGAATTTATAATACTTTCAGACGATTATCCAATTACTTATAAGTTAAATAAATTTCTAGGTTGAAGATAAATATCTAAATTGAAACTTTCATAACATGATCTTGTCACCAATCTCAAGTCATGAAAAGCAAGGTTCACCAAACTTAACCATATGTTCTGCTACCAGTTGTAACCCTCCCTTTTCAGCAATCCCCGAATAAGCTCATGAATGTAATCAAAGTAACAATTAAATACATTCAATAACCACTCAAAACACTGCTGAAAGGAAGTGTCCAATTAGGAAGTTACCATGGATCTGGTTGAGATGGATTGAACCCCAACTTAACATGATCTAAAATTAAAGTTTTACTGACCAGGTTATGAAGTCATTGAAATACAAGATTGAGCCAACAGAATATATTATAAAACCAGAAAATAAAAGAAAAGAGAATTTACAAATTCAAGAGTTGAATGTTTTAATGATTTTAAAATTTCATTGGACAAAAGTCTGTGATCACTGAAACTGTAGCACGGTATTACATGATAGTCAAAGAAGTTACGTTGATTTTGTCGTTGTTTGAATTTATAAAATCGTTGCCCTAAACTTGATAATTGTAGGTCGAATTTAGATAATCGTTGCTGAAGGTAAATAAATTCTGGTCACCTTACCGGTTGTTGTTGTGAAGAAATTGTTACCAATCCATTTGTACTTATTGTGGTTTGTTAGATTTCCAGGTTTCAAATATCCAAATTTCAATCAAAGTCCATTCTATTGTATTTTGGTGGTAGAAAATAAAATTATACGTTCATCTCTTAGAGTCCCATCTAAGTAAAGAAGAATGGCTAATAAATATAATATATTCAATCAGGCCCAAGTGTTTAACATATTATTAAATATTCAAGTTACATTTTTAATCTAAAGAAATAAAAATATTGGGTCCTTTTCAAGTTCCATCTAGGAACAAGCCATTTCAAGAAGTGAGACCAGGCAAGAGAAAAACTCTGTGTCTCGGCCTACCGTTCAACTCAGCTGTTGCGGCGGCAGGTCTGCCAATGCCAAATAATAAAATATTTATAGAAAGTTTGATTGATTCACTCAAAACTAAAATTTAAACTAATAAAGATTGAGAAGAAAATTAATAAAATAATTAAAATAGTATTTCAGATATTACAATTTAAATTTTGGTACAGGTGCTGAGTATGTTCCATTGATTCTTACGGGAAGAAGGGTGATTGGTCCAGCTGGTATGCCATCTGCTCTAGAAACTGTGTGGGGTTACTGTTTGATGGGTAGAGTGGCCGGGGAGAGTTCTTCTATTTTCAATAGCTTATGCATGCTCTCCAATACAAATTTAGAAGAATTAGTCAAGCGATTTTGGGCAATAGAGGAGCCCCCTCTGTTGTGAAAAAATTGTCGGAAAGCGAGAAAGCCTGTGAAGAAATATATCAATCTACAGTTAGTCGTTTGAATACTGGTAGATAATGTTGTGGAATTGCCATTTAGGAGAAAACCAGACTCATTGAATGATAGTCGTGAGGCAGCTTTAAATAGATTTATACTCTTGGAAAGGAGGCTATTAAAAAATCCCGAATTGAGGCAATTGTATAATGAGTTTATGGATGATTATCGAAGCCAAAATCACATGGTACTATCACCTGAACCAGTGGACAAGACGAAGGGTTATTTTTACATTCCTCATCATTGTATTTGTCAAACAGCTGAAGATGGAACAATTAGTAAATTTCGAGTAGTATTTGATGCCTCAATGAAAAGCAAAAGTGGTCCTTCATTAAATGAGATTTTTCACATTGGGCCTAGTCTACAATTGGACATTTCGAGTCTACTGTTAAGATTCCGAGCTCAGGAGATTGCAATTGTTTGTGATATAAGACAAATGTATAGAAATATCTTGTTGCATGAAAAACATCATGACTTCCAAAGAATCTTCTGGCGAGCTGATAGTGGAGAGGAAATAAAGGAGTATACACTAACAACAGTTTCTTATGGAGTATCATCATCTCCATTTCTTGCGAACAGAACTTTGCACCAATTAGTTGAAGATGAAGGAGAAATGTTTCCTGCTGCCTCTGAGGCATTGCGTCTTTTAACCTACGTGGATGATGTAGTTACATCAGTTCCTTCAGTGGAAGCAGCTGAGCAGCTGCAGTCTGAACTCACTGAACTGTTGAAGAAGGGTCAGTTTGAATTGAGAAAGTGGGCTAGCAATAATCAAGCCATTCTAGCAAACCTCCCACCAGAGCATTGTGCTGTTGAATTAAAGGATTTTACATAAGAATCAGATAAATCCACAAAAATTCTAGTCTTCCAATGGAATCCGATTGGTGACTATCTTTTCTACAGAGTGAAAATTCCATCCAACTTAGCTACAGAAAGGAACATTTTGTCAACTTTGGCTCGGATTTTTGACCCATTAGAATATTTGACACCGTTTATTCTTACCATCAAGTCTCTATTATCCAATATCTGTGGCAACATGGATGTGACTGGGATGATCTAGCCCCTGTGGAGGTAATTCAGAAGTGGGAATTTATTTGCTATCAGCTACCACTATTGGAAAAACTAAATATTCCTTGTTGTTTGAATTTCCAATTATGTGGAAATATTCAATTGCATGGATTTGCTGACAGCTCAGAGCGTGGCTATGCTGGAGTAATTTATGTTCGAGCTCTCTTGAAGGATGGTAATATTGTTTGTTCAATACTAAGAGCTAAAGCCAAAGGTAGCTCCACTGAAAAAAGTTACGTTACCACGCCTAGAGCTCTATGCAGTGGTGCTAGTAACAAGATTGTTGCTGGAAGTTAGAGATGTTATTTCAAAAATAATAAGTAATATTGATTCAATCACAGTTTGGACTGATTCAACAGTGGCATTTAGTTGGGTTCGTTCCTTTGTTCCTCCCCTCATTGCTGGGCTACATTTGTTGCCAATCGAGTAAGCCAAGTGCAGGAGCAGCTGTCGCCTGAGCAATTCAAATATGTCCCAACTGAATGTAACCCTGCTGATTGTGCTAGTCGAGGTCTCTTACCCGATGAAATGAATGGCAATTCGTTATGGTGGAATGGCCCAGATTGGCTAAAAAACCTTCAGAATGTTGGCCTCTCCAACCAAAGTGCAATGATGCTGAAAGCTCACAACAAATAGCATCTGAGATGAAAAAATTACTTTGGTTACTCAGAAGACTCAATTTTCTAATTTTACACTTGTGAATAAATTCTCATCGTGGATTGTATTGCAGAGAGTAACAGCATGGATTAGAAGCTTCATTAATAATTGTCAAAATAGAGATGGAAAATTTACTGGTCCCTTGAACACCAAGGAGCTGAATGGGGCAATGTTTTCTATAATAAAATTTGTACAGAAAGAAGCATTTCCAGATGTCATAATTGCAGTTCAATCAAATGAAAATTCTATTAAAAAATGTCTCAAACAGTTGAACCTATTCATTGACTCTACTGGGCTGCTTTGAGTTGGTGGTAGACTGAGAAATTCTAGTTTACCCAACAGAAATAAATACCCTTTGCTGCTCCCAAAGACACACCATGTAACCAACTTAATTATAGATCATTATCACAAAATTTATTTGCATCCTGGCCCCTCAAATTTGCAATCGGTCATTCAAAGTCAATTCTGGATCTTGAGAGCAAGAGATATAATTCACAAAAGAACAATTAAGTGTATGGACTGTTTTCGTGTAAGGCCTACTGGGCAACAACCACTTATGGGAGACCTCCCTGCTGCCAGGCTTCAAGGAATCAAGGCGTTCTTGAATACAGGGGTTGATTATGGTGGACCCTTTGATATGAAATTAGGGAGACTGGGGAAAGCAAGGATATACAAAGCATACATTTGCTTATTCATATGTCTTGCTACCAGGGCTATACATCTGGAAATTGTTTCAGAGTTATCTACTGATGCTTTCCTAGCAGCCATGAAACAATTTCTTGCAAGAAGAGGCACAGTCCATACTATGTATAGTGATTGTGGTACTAATTTTGTGGGAGCTAGCCGAAAATTGTCCCAATGGTATGAGCTTACAAGGTCTTCAAGATTCAATGATGAGATATCCAGAGATCTTTCTATTTGAGGAATTAAATGGATTTTCAACCCCCGGTAGCTCCACATTGGGGAGGAATATGGGAAGCCGGCATAAAGTCTACAAAGAGATTGCTACTGTGGGTAACCAAATTTTGACTTATGAAGAATTCAGTACAGTATTAGCAAAAATAGAGTGGATACTAAATTCCAGACCATTGATCCCAATCAGTTCAGACCCAAGAGACCTGGATGTATTGACTCCAGGGCATTTTGTGCTTATGGAAAGTCCAAAGGTTTGGCCTGAGCCTGAAGAATCCATTGAACCTGTGAATTTGAGAAATCGTTGGAGCCTACTGAAGAGAATTGTATTGTCATTTTGGAAACGTTAGCAATTGGAATATATATCAAGTTTACAAGCCAGAACAAAATGGTGCAAAAAACTAGCAATCTTAATACAGGAAGTATGGTTATATTGAAAGAGAGCAACCTTCCTCCCCTACACTGGAAACTTGGTAGGATAACAAATGTATTTCTGGGTAAGGATGGAGTTGTTAGAGTAGTGGAGGTTCAAACATCCAAGGGAGTTCTAACTAGAGCTGTCAATAGGGTTTGTCCCCTTCCTAGTGAAGAATATTAGGCTCATTTCAAGTGTCATCAAATTTTCTTTTTCTTGTCTTTGTTTTTACACATGGGAAAGGTTCCCAAAGTTTTTTGGTTCATATTTTAGGTCATAGATAGTCATTGAGATTCACCTATTTCTCAATCCAATTCCTTCCCTCATCCAAGGGCCTCCTACCCTTTGCATAAGTCTCCTCAAAGGCCCCTGAGGAGTGAAGAAGTAAAATATTCCTTTATTCCATTGTCGAGTTAGGTCTTGTAGATAGTTTATGTTTTTTTCCTTTGTAATTGGAAGTTCTTCCAAGGTGGGCGGGATGTTTGGACGGGATTTAGTTTATTGGCAATGTAGATCATACAACTTTCCCGCTAATTGTTGTCTGGCAAATATCGAGTGGTGGGGGCAAAGTCTAAGTGCATAAAGAACAGAAGACCAGTAGTCACCAGCACGCCGAGTGGACAGCATGTCAACAACCATATCGTTTCTTCAATTGTAATCAGTGTGGAGTGCTACTCAATCTTGTCGCACCAGGAGCCGGCCGTGCTTCCGAGAAGTCTGGACTGCAAGGTAACAAAATTCTTAAGCACTATTATTAGCTCATATTGCATCCCTTGCCACAAAGCCAGACAACAACCTGTTGTTAAAAAATACAGTCCATTTTTTTGTAGTCGAAAACCAGCTAGTCTCGTCTCGTTAAAACACAGTAGGTCCACCTAAGCATTCATCTCGCATCATCCTTCTCATTACCCACGCACAGGCCAAAAAGCCCATGTAGGCATCACCCTCAAAATGAAAAAAATGAATTGATTTCATTGAAAGTGGGGTTCCACATTTCGTGGTTCTGATTCCATAAGCTGCGCTTTGAACAACCCGATAAGCATCCTGCGTCAGGATGGAACCCAACAAAACGTCCTTTTCAAACCCATAGGACAGTTTTAACATAGGATTACTGTACAAGAGACCAATGCACAACAGATGAGACGTTTCGAACTGAACATATTGTGCTGTATTGTATCTGCATGTTGTTTACCACTTTAAAACACTGTAAAATCGTAATATGTGCATTTCTAAAAACATTGACTGCATTGAGACAATCTGTACATGGGCGCTCCCGCTGTGTTGGGTGACGCATTTGACAATGGCAAAGATATTAGTCAGTCCAAGCAAAGAAGACCCTCTGGCAAGATGAGAAAATGACTCCAGCTCTGTCAATATTGGTTCAAAAAATAGAAATTTCAAATTGTAGGAAACATTCTGATCTATAATTTGCGACCAAATTTATATTTTTTGTTCTTATATTGACCGAGCTGATCTTATTTTCTTATCTTGCCGGAGGGTCTTCTTTGCTTGGACAGACTATAGTAGAGCATCGCGCTGAGGCCAGGACGTTAATCTATGCGTTAGCATCCACCAATAATATTCTGAACAATCTTTTAACAATATTATATTGTTATAATGATTGAAATTGATGATTGACAGAAATAACATTAAAAATAAACGATATTTATTCAATTTTGTATTTATAAAATACTGTAATATATAATTTTCAATATATTGTTTCCAAATCTATTATTCATTCTTGTGTTTTTTTCTTCTTTGAATAAGGTATGGGAGCGCCGTTCCCCCTAAAATAAAGCCCTGGCACTAACCCATATGCAATTTTGAATGGATGATGATTGATAATTAATAAATTGTTTATACACTAATTGATCGTAAATAACTAATTATCATTAATTGATTGATTGTTAGTTTGCGTATATTTAAAAGTAATTTGAATTGTGTTTATGTTTGATGCAGAAAAACCACAGGCAAGACAAGTATAGAAGTGCTTCAAGAACGGTTGGAAGAGCTTGGAATGGACGACACTCAGAGGAAGCGCACGGAGTTTTTTCTCTGTCAGAAGGAGAAGATTGGAGAACTTTCGGACGATGACTTTGAGAAGCTTGGCGAGTTGGGCGCTGGCAATGGGGGAGTTGTGATGAAAGTCAAGCATCGGTCCAGTGGC
>CM029560.1:15198094-15226793 GCA_017141385.1 Sogatella furcifera | reverse complement strand
ATTTGAAAAACTGGACTAATCGAGCACTGGACTAATCGAACCCTACCCCCATGTACTAATCTTTGAATAAACTTCAAATTTTGAATCTTATATGCAAAAGCGATCAGTAACCGGCAAAGATTCAAATAATGGAATGGTGTTTGATAGTGTCCTTTCAACTTACAGCTGGTAGCTGCCTTTAAGATTATTATTACACACTCACCTAAGGTCCAATAATTGTTTTATGACTGCATGTAATATTGTGGTGATATATGATTCCTAAAAACAGGAAAGAGCTTTATTAAAATTCTAATTGAATTTTGTACATCCTGAGAGATTTATGCCGAGTTTTCCAAGCTCACTGAAAGTTGAGGAACCCTCAAATTTTGATGAACAGCTGACATTTTTTTTATATGATAAGTATAGGAAATGTTGTAAACTGTAAGTTGTACAGGTAAATGAAATGTAGTATAGGTAATTTGTAAACTTGAGGGTCTTCCAAATTTGAGTGTGCTTGGAAAAGCAGGGCATTAACATCTTGTTCTAGAATCATTTTTGTGGCATACACAGGATATCATTAGTATAATATGTTTCGAATTACATTTATCTCCCTCTATATAATTTTTGAGCTGGTATTTGTTCAACTCGAAACATTCTTTTTTCTGTTGGAAAATGTCGCACCCTTGTGTGACTTGAGCAATATACTAATCTTTGAATAAACTCAAAAATTTGGATCCGAAATGCAATGATCTAATTACACCAACTGCCACCTTTTCCTCCAATCTGTCGCCCACCTTAGCAAAGTATCCGTAGTATTAGTTTTTTCTAAGCTCAAGTATTTTGTTTCAATAACGACCTCCTCATCCGATTTTCTAATTACGTTCAACTGATACTAAACACCACCTCTAGGTATAATGATTCATTTGTAAACAATTTGTAGGAGTGGTAGAATTGTGAAATGAGGAATGATCCATATTATTAGTTCTTTCTAAGCATAAGTATCATTACATAAGAAAAATGTTCAGGATATCATTATTACAATATTTTTTGAATGGTATCCCACTGTATAATTTCATAGAGTTGGTATTCATGAACCATTCCTTTTTTTCTGTTTGAAAAAGTCGCACCTTTGTGTGTCTTGGGCCATATACTATTATATTTGAATAACCTCAAAATTTTGAATCATAAAAGCAAAAGTGATCAATAACTGGCAAAGGTGCAAATAATGGAATGGCGTTTGATAGTGTCATTTTAGTTCACAGCTTGTTTAGATTAATTTTTGTTCACAGCCTTTTAGATTATACGCTCACCTATGGTCCAATAATTGTTATTATAACTGCATGTAATATTCTGGTGTTATATCGTTCTTAAAAACAGGAAAGATCTTTATTAAAATTTCAATTGAATTGAGTTAATTCTTAGAAATTCAACATTTTGGTCTAGAATCATTTTTGTGGCATCCACAGAATAACATTATTATAATATTTTTCAAATTATAATTATCTCCCTTTGTATAATTTTATAGAGCCTTTTTTTGTTTAATTTGAAACATTCCTTTTTTCCCGTTTTAAGGAGTCGCACCTTTGTGTGACTTGAGCCATATACTGTCATAACCCTTACCTATAACTGTAGCCGGTATATATAGGTCACTTTGCATGTGATGTGACGAGCATGAGTATAATTTGTTCAATGAACGACATGTTCCTAAAGCCAAATAAAATTTCATGCGGTTTAAAACCAGTACTCTCAATCACGCTATTCAGCCAATATTCTAGAAATGACAAGTATTTATACCAGTGACGATGATACAGTATACTACAGTATGCCCGCATAAATCTCAATATCTCCGACATTTTGCGCTCTACAGGATTTGAATTTGGGTGGTAAGTGGATGTATGTGAAACCTCTATGCCGGAATTGTACAAAATATCTTTCCACTATTTACTACTGAAATAAGTAGCATTATTAGATAATATTCGTTGAGGCTTACCAAGTTCGTTTGTCCACTGATTGGTGTTGCAAAGTGCTAATTTCTCACCAGTTGATTTGCTGATCGGGTATAACTTGGTGTATTTAGAAAATACACAGGTTAGCGCAAATATATGCCGCTTTCTATGCTTGGCTTGTGGCAATGGTCCATAAATGTCGACCGATACTAACTCCATGGGCTGCTTAGACAATATAGGTATCATTCTCCCACTTAGTTTGTTCGTTAGTGGTTTGGTGCGTTGACAAATATCACAAGCTTTTTTTTTATTATTTTTGCTATCTTCCGACTCTGATGAAAATAGCTACACTCCCTGAGTGCATGCAAGGTCTTTTTCTACCCGAAGTGCCCTATGCGCTCGTGGGCTCCTCTTATTACATCATTTACAATGCTATCAGGAATAATTAGCCTCCAATGGTAAGTCCTAGACGATCGATAGAAAAGGAATTCGTTAAAAATACAGTATTGCTGCAGATATGCGGCAGTAGTAGGCTGCGACAACTGAATACTTATGTTGGTTAGGTTAGGGTCTCCTAACTGCGCGGTTAGAATTTTCTTTGCAGTCATATAGTTTTGATTTATGTACTATCGGTTGAATATTTTCTGGATAGGGTACAGAGTATTGAGGCTCCAAAGTGTAGCAGTGGTAGTTAGTGGTATCGTTACTGAATGTGATTTCCATTTCTCTAGTCAGCGCTTCTATTTTCTCTGCCTGCCAAATAGCTTACTCCAAGTCGTACTCCTGTAAAGCAAGGAACCATCTAGATAACCGGTTGTGGGTTAGTTTCGCCGTTTTAAAGAAAATGAGGGCTTTATGATCGGTATTCACGTAAATTTTTTGTCCCAACAATAGAGTGCAGTATTTCAAACATACTTCGACAATACTCAACAGCTCCTCAGTTATTGAATATAGAGGCGTTGCGCGGCGTACAGACTTTTGCTAAGGAAGGCTATAAGTATAACCCCTTTTTCTCCATCTGCGTCTTTCTGATATATTTGAGCTTCTAAGGCGGTATCGGATGCATCACAATTTATAAAGAAAGGTTGCTCAAAATTTGGATGTTTGAGAATGACGGCATTTAGAAAAGCCTCATCTTTCAAATTATGGAGAATTGCTTCTTCATGAGGTCCCCATTTCCAAGGTTAGTTGGTGGATAAAACATGACTAAGTACTTGTGTGCTTGGTGTATGCCGACATCTTGGAATTAAATCTTCGGTGAAATTGTAAAAATCTGATAAACTTTTGTTGTTGTTTTCGATTGATAGGAGACTGAAAATTTCGTATAGCCTCCTGCTTACTTTTATCTTGGGACACGCCTTCTAGTGTTATAGTATGGCCTAGATATTTCACTTCGGTTGCAAAAAACTTACTCTTGAACAACTTCAGTTTTAGGCCATTGCTTCTCAATCTGGTAAACACAGTGTCCAAATGTTGACAGTATTCCATGGGGTTACATAATGATATGATGGCGTCATCTACATACAAGGTGAGGAAGTGAAGGCGACAGAAGCGCATATTTCGGCCGTTGAAGACAAACAACAGGTAATCTCGGGACTCCGGTGCTATCTCAATTTGCCAGTACCCCGCGCTTAGATCGACAGTAGAATACAAACATTTTACCGTGAAATCGCGGTAACACTTTTTCCATTGCATCAGGTCCTTCTCTATCATTATCCAAAAGAAGTTTAATTGGCGCGCATCCAAACATAATCGGACTCAACCGTCTTTCTTGGCCACACATACGATAGGTAGGCTATAATGAGAAGTAGAAGGTTCAATAATGATGCCTAATTCTTCCATTCTGTTCATTTCTTCTAAAGCTGCGGATCGATAGGCTACCGGTATGGTGTACGATTTTTTAAAATATGCGTAATGCAGTTTAACGTGTAAATGACATTTATAATTTAGCGCTCGCCCAGTTTGCTCGGAAAATACATCACGATTTCGTTCAAACATTCCGCATAGGCCTATGTTCCTCTTGGTCGACTCGTATCAATCAGGCCACTGCTGTATATCAATCAATAACTCACTCAACAAATAAATCATTCTTCTCGCCGCCCTCATTTTCGTCGGTGGGTGTGGCCGTAAGTAGGTTCAATGCACTCATTTGATCTAGTGACTCTTCGGTCTTCCATACTATGCCATCCCCATTCCTCCGGAACATACTCATGTTCGTGTGAACAGTGCACCTTTATTTCCTTGCTAGTTCGTGGTTTTTTTATCATAGTAGTGGAGACGTGAATATCAGAAATATTAGTTTTTAAATTCAAATTCAAATTCAAAATTTATTTCCACAAACAAATATCGGTACAAAACCAAAATGACTTGAAATTACACTTTGACTCTATACTAAAAACAAGATAATCAATTCTTAAAGTTCAAAAATTATACAACCAAACAAAAAATTCACTGCAAGAACAGACCTTCAAAATTTCAAATACAGCAGCAAAAAAACCATTACATACAAAAATTACAAAATACATTAAGCGCAGTGGAATGCTACTGGCACAAGTAAACTTGGCCGCCAGTAGGAGTAGCAATAATTAGATATAACAAATAAAACAAAATATTTTTTTTAAACAAGAAGAACAGACATCTTTACTAGAGAATGTACAGTAGAGAAAGATTATTGTTAAGCCCGACAAGTATCAATCGTTTAACTGGTAACCGGTTTATGGAATGTTGAAGTCAAAATAATAAGTCCGGATAATCCAACTTTTCACATCTGATGGTACGTATTTTTTCAATATATTGTTTGTTAGATTATTAGGGAAGATATTTACGATCTTGGGAGCTATATAAATGAGTTGTTTACGAATTATTGTGAGATTTGAAACGTATTCTTGGAATCTATGTTGATTAAATCTTGTTATATGCGATTCATTATTTATTTTTAAAAAATTATTTCTATATCTATTGAAGTATTTGAATATACCTAGCACATAGAGTTGGCGTATGGTCATGACTTTCAAATCACTAAAAGCATTTAATGATGGATAGAATATTGGTTTATTCAATATTGTCTTAATTATCATTTTTTGTACAGTGAATAGCATAGATAGGTGAGAATTAAAAGTACCTCCCCAAACTACCAAGCCATACTGCAGTAGTGATTGAACTATAGCAAAATATAGCATTCTCAACCTGTCTACATTTAGAATAGACCTTAATTTAAAAAAATTTAAAGGATACAAATTTTAATCTGTTACATAGGTGATCAATATGTCTCTTCCACTTGAAACCCTCTTCGATTATTATACCAAGATATTTCAAGTGAGTAGTTCTCTCTATCTTAGTACAATTACAGATATCATGATCGTCTTCATTGCAATTCATATGTAATTTCAGTTGGCAGTGTGTGACCTCGTGCCCGGTAATATTTCTGGAGAATACTATGTACTCAGTTTTTTTAATATTCAGGCTAAGAGAGTTGATATCTAGCCACCTCTTAAGTATGGAGATACCTCCAGAGGCATCTTTATAAACGTTTCGCCACGTCCTACCACCAAACAACAGTACCGTATCGTCGGCAAGAGAATAAACTTCACCACCTTTCAGGACCAATCTTAAGATGTCATTTACATAGACCAAAAACAAAATTGGTGAGAGCACCGTCCCTTGAGGCAGGCCGTAGCTAGAAAGTGGCATCTCACTGACACTGTTATTGAGGGTTAAAATTTGTCGTCTGCTAGAAAGGTAACTTCCAAATAATTCTAACGGCATTCCTCTAATACCCACTCGTTCCAGCTTAACAAGCAATTTACTATGACTTACTGTATCATAGGCCTTTGCCAAATCCAGGAATATGGCAATAGTCTTTTGCCCCTTATTGAGAAGATCTGAGACTGCGTTTGAGAACTGTATGAGGGCATCCTCGGTACTTTTGTTGTTTTGAAAGCCAAATTGAAAATTTTCTATTATTTTGTTATAGTCAAAGAATTTAACAACTTGAGTTTTTATAAGTTTTTCCATTATTTTAGACAGCGAGCTCAGTAAACTAATTGGCCTATAATTTTCTGCATGACTTCTATCGCCTGATTTGAATAAAGGTTTTATCAAAACTCTTTATTATAAGTAATTTAAACTACTATGTTAAAGTAGTTTAAACTACTTTGAACAAATTTGGGAAAATTCCTGTTTCAAAACATTTATTAATGATTAAGGTGAGGGGATAAGCTATGTGATTGGCAATTTTCTTCAAAGTTATGCTATTAATACCATCAATTCCTGGACTCGTATTATTTTTTAAGTTTAATATTGTATTAACTACCTCTGTCTCATTTACTGGTTTCAAGAAAAATGAATTTAGTAGTCTGGAATTATCTTTCTTATATTCAAATTGGAATGAGGCTTGACTGTTATATCTAGGTATTTTACTAGCATAGTTTTCACCAACATTAGCAAAGAAATCATTTAATTCATGGGCAGTTAACTTTATATTATCATCTCTTTCATTCCTACGCTTATATAGGAGTTCATTAATGTATGACCATAATTTTTTGGCGTTATCCCCACATTCTCCTATTTTATTTTCTGTAGTAATCATCCTTAGTACGACTAATTAAAGTATTCAGTAGGTTTCTATAGGCCCTGAATTCATTCTTCAACTCAATGTTTAAAGGTTCCTTTTTCAATTGCTTAGCCATCCTGTCTCTTCTATTGATAGATTTTATTAATCCCTGCGTAATCCATGGCTTTAATGGTCTTTTCTTATGTTTTAATTTTATTTCCTCTGAAGATAGGTTTATATAATTTGTTAGTTTATTTATAAAGGTTTCAACTGATGAAGCCAGAGTATTAATAAAATCAGCGTTTAGGAATTCCCATTTCTCATTCTGTAAATAGGACACGAAGTTTTTAAAGCTTATTTTAGTGACTTTATAAGGATGAGGAGCTGAAGGACGAGACAAAGTACCAATGATATTCATGTGTAGAGTAGTTGCGAAATGATCTGTTATATTCATCTTAGAAATGTTAGCTATTTTTGGTTTTATTTCAATTTCAATTTATTTATTCACACACACACACACTCACACACACACACATAAGATACATCAATATGATATAAAAATTAATTACATCAATAAAAAAAACATTACAGTATAAAATAAATAACATAAATATGAGAACACATTACAATATGGGAAGGCAATTTATACATGTTATGTGGTGAAGAAGGGTAGAGGATCAAAAGTTCTTCCAACTATGGCTACTCATGTCATAGGAAGGCTTTTGATCCTTGGAATTTTTGGAAAGGATTGGGAAAGGGATGTGATAGAGCACAAGTAGGGGAAGTGAGCGCACTAATCAGAAAAGTTCTCTGTTAACTTATTATAGTTCTCAAAGGTAGAAGAAGTAGTTAATTTTGATCCAAGCATTGATATCTGTTTTTACTCTTTTTGTTATCTTGGCACAGCTAATAATGTGTTCAGGAATTTTATTTATAATTTTAGTGCTTAAATATATGAGTTGTCTTCTAATATTTTCAATGTTAGTATGATAGATTAGGTACTTATTTGAGGTGGGTCTTAAATTGTATTGATCATTGATAGTATTATTAGTGCAAATGAAATTATTTTTATATTCAAATATATACTTCACTACATTCATTACATACAACTGTCTAACTGTCAACACGTTAAACTCTTCAAAAGTCAGGTTGGTTGGGAAAAGTCTAGGCTTATTTAAGATTGTTTTAATGATTGATTTTTGAATTATGAAAAGCTCTTTCAAGTGGGAATTATAACAGCCCCCCCATACTGAAATACCATACTGAATTATGGACTGTACCAGTGCAAAGTATACCATTTTAAATTACTTGAGTTTAGATTTTTTTTGCTTCGTAGAATTTATAAGAAAGATATCTGATTCTTTTGCATAAAAATTTGATATGGATGTCCCACTTTGATATGGAAATTGAATCGTTTGTGTCTTTGTAAAATATATGGTCAATACAAGACTGTTTATTATAAACTATTCTAGTTGCTCTATTAATCAGAGACCTAAATCCATTCCCATTCATAACATTCAGATATTGTAAAGAAAAACGGTCAGTGTTCAACAGATCGATATTTATATCACCCACAAAAACAATGTTTCGATTGCTTGGCAAAGAATTAAGATAATCATTCAAGTTGGAGATAAAGTTATCGGTATTACTATTCGGAGATCTGTATATTGCAACCACCTGTAAGCTTAATCCCTTCCCCAATTCGACTATTACGCTTGCAGCATTAGCGTCTATCAATTCACAATCAACTACAGTAGAACTATAATTTTTGCTGATATACACACTTAAGCTATCACACTTGTTCAGTTTATTAGGAATATTCAACAAATTATAGCCGTCAATATAAAAATCAATTGGCTTTTCTCCAGAGTACCAAGTTTCTGTTAAGATCATTATTTCAAACGATATCTTAAAACTATTGATACACACCATAAATTCATTAAAGTTCTTATAGACACTACGGATGTTCATATGAAAAAGATTTAGGTAAATATTATCGGAATCTTTACTGAATGTAGATTTCAAATCATAATTTATATAATCCTCGATCTCCTCTGTCGCATACACATCATTACTCAGAACATTACATAGCTCATCAAAATTACTCATCATAGATAAATATCAACATAAAAATAAACTTTACTGTAAAATGTTTCATAATTTCCAAAACCAGATTGCAAAAAACAACTATACTATTTATTTACTATTAGTACTTCCAAGATTGACTCACCCATGTTATGAAAGTGTGAAATTCTTCTACATTTATCAGAAACCATTTTATTGATAACGATGAGAGTTTTAGCATTGTTCATTCTCCACTGTCTTTATCATCACCTTTATCTTTTGGAATTAGTGAGTCCTTAGCAAGAAAATAATTCAATTGATCAGCCGATTTCAGTTCAATAACTGGTTTCCGTTCTTTCTTTCTCATTAGAATTTTGCCGTCTTTCACCCACAGAAATTTGAAATGTTTGTTCTTGTGAGCCTCCCTGGCTACCGCGAATAGTTTTCTCCTAGCCGGTGACAGGCACTCGTTGATGTAGATTGGTTTGTCGGTGTTAGCGCCAATGTGCCTCGTTGAAAAGTCACGCTTCACGCGTCTCTTCTGTATGATTCCGTTCTTGTCGGTTCTTCTCACGAATTTCACGATAACTGCTGCTGGTTCTTCAGGTTCTGCGTTACCTAGGCGATGACATATGTCGATAAACTCTTCTTTCATGTCGTAGCCGAGTGCCTTTGACATGTTACATACCGCTAGACTGAGATTTTCGTTGAGTTCTTGTGGTAGCCCTCTTATTTCAAGCGTATTTTTCCGTGAGTACTGTTCGAGATCCTCTACTCGTTCTTTCAGCTGTTCATTTTCCTGTTTCAACATTCTGATTTCCAGGTGGGAAATCATTTAACAACATTTAAATGTTTGTCAGGTGGGTCGTAGCTCACATTAGCTTTGTAGTAATTCAAGAAATCATTACCTAGTATGACATGCGGACCGTTTGTGGGTAGTACAAGGAAGGTATGCGCGAGAACATGCCTTTTATGCCGACCTCAAGAAAATATTGAGTATTGATGCGAATTCTACGCCCAGGAATGATACCGCAATGTTGACGCAATATATATATTGCCTTTATAAGTCACTGGCGGCTCGTGCCCACGAAACAGGTGAAGTGCTATACAGTAAAACATACGACCACTTCACTTGTCTGGAGGTACGGACCGCCAGTGTTATAAGTGTGGAGTTAGGACTCTTGCTCCACACTACCACACAACCCTTTCAATTGATGAAATGACTAATAAAGGCAATCAACTAATCTCTATATCTCACTCGCACTCTCGCTCTCAGACACACACTTCTTCATCAAATACATGCAAATCACGCGCTCTCATTGATACCAGATTGATAATTATTGATATATATATTTTTAAATTTTTTAACTATTAATTTTCTGATATGATGTTACGAATTATAATTTTTCATTATTATTATCTATAAGAGGGATGATGGGAGTAGAAATTGTTTACCTATAACTTAATCGAGGTGGATATAATCTCCAATTTCTGTGAGAATATTATTTTCAGCTTCTGTATCTTTTTTATGCAATAGGTGCTGTTTGAGCAATTTGGCGCTTTCTAATTGAACTCTGCTCAATTCCAGCTGCTGTAGTAGCAAAAGTCGCTGCAATTGAGTGTTAGATGAACCTTTTTGTCTCCTCTGTTTCGAATCTGAGCCTCTTTTTCGGCTTCAACGCAGGAATTGAAGGAGTTCGTGGAGTCAAAGGGGTTTCAGATGAAGTGCTTCCTTCTAGCTCATCCTTTGAAAAATCTTCATTCAGACCAACGCTCACAGAATTTTTTATCTTGGAAAACACAGGATTTTCTTCATGATCAAAGATATGTAGAAGATCACTCTCATTCACTTGATTTTATTTTTTATTTCGAGTAGCGGTGGCATCCGACTTTTTCTTTACTGCCGTTTTCATGTTATGCAACTTTTTTTCAATTGATAAACACTTATTAGCTTGCCCACTATTTTGGAATAGTCTTCTGCGAAGGTGTCATAGTCTTTGGGACGAATAGTCTTTTGGATAAGTAAACTTTCAGCCAATTTGGTCAGGTAGTTTGGGGCGGTATACCCAAAAGAGTAGTGATTTGTCCAAATAACAAAAAGAAGAATATCTGCATTGACATGACAGGCCAACATAATAGAAACGTCATTCAGCACGCTAAAAATAGTACACTTCAATTACTGAATGGGAATCAACTTAGTTCTATTCTCTCCGCAGGGAATCCTCGAAGTTGTCAAAGATAGATTTTATATCCTCAATTATTATTATTTTCCACAACGCACTTTATTCTAACCATTATTAGATTGATTTGACTATTCGTCTTCTCAACTGCCCGGAAAACATAGATTTCTGCTAGATCTGGTATACAAAAATGTTCTAGTAGTTTTGTCACTTCTTCATCCCTAGTAGACACTTTCCCATTGCATTTTTCTTTTATGCATACCCATTCCACTTCCCCACTTTTTAATTCATTTTTTTGTAGTACCTATACCCTTTATTAATCAAACACGGTTTCCCTCTTTTCGTAGTGAATAATTCCATGTTGCACGCTCCGTGGAACTTTTACAACTGACCACTATAAAATATGTTCCATGACTCCTGATACATTGCGATGACAATTTCATAGTGATTTCTGGGTTTTTCTAGAAACTGGGAATACCCAGTTGATTAGCCAATAAAAAAGGGTCTCTGAAGGATGGAAGACAACTCCGATCTTTTGTTGTTATTATGGAAACTTTTGAGACTTGTTGTCTCATTTATTCATAATTTCTATTCTTAGTTTCACATTTATTTATTTTGAGTTTATTTGACTTCTGCCTATATCTGAGCTTTCTATGACAATAAAGGGTGTCTAGAGTCAGGTAGAAAACGGTTGAAATTCTACTTGTTTGTAATGCTCACAGGAGTGTACTCATTTGGATCTTGGTCGAATCGCTACTCGTTCGAATCGCTACATAATCTTCCACCACCAACGTTTGTACAGTGAACATCTACCACGATGGCTCTTCAGGGAGATAGCCAACTCACAAATTTTGTGAATCTTTTAGGAAATCACCTACTATTATTGAAAAACTTCATGTTGCCTAAAGTGGTTTCTGAGAAGGAGGTAGTGTGGCAACAGTTCGCAGAAGACTTTTTCAATAATAGTAGGTGATTTCTTAAAAAAAACGAAATTTGTGAGTTGGCTATCTCCCTGAAGGGCCATCGTGGTAGATGTTCACTGTACAAACGTTGGTGGTGGAATGAAGAGTTTGGACCAAATGAGTTAGGATATATAAAAAGAGGTACACCTGTACAACACATGTTGTACACCTAACTGTACTGATCAGTGTGATTAGAATCCACAGCTATTGTTAATTTCATTTTCTGAGAAATATGGAGAATAGGCCCACACCTGAAGAATACCAAAATGATCGAACCGAGTACAAAACTACGAGATTTGTAGATTCGTGGATTTGTTGGCCTAGCCTACTCGTTGGACGGTACCTATTCTAATTTTGCTTTGTTACCCAGCCTATTCATTCAATGCATTCAATTCGGTGGTTGGATTCCACTATGAAAGGATTTGGAAGTTCAAAAATGAAATTCTAATATCCAAAAGCAAGATAGTGCTAGTTTTCAATGGCCTGTATTTTTAGGAGGAATAGAATAAGTTTTGGGCGTTTGATTGTTTTTTTCTCTCCTCGCATGTTGTATATCTGTACTCAAATGAATAAATCAATCAATAAATAGATATAAAATTCAAGAAAATTAATATTATTGAAATAGATTAAGTAATCAATTCTATATGAGAATTAGCTGCGGGAAATAGAAGTAATTGAACCTCTTGATCTGAAACTTATTCCATTTTTTAAACTGATGGTCCCATTTTAAAACAGAACAGATATCCTCGAAATTTTCTCCTATTCTTGAAAAAATTGCTGGTGGGTAAAGCCCAATATAACATTTCATCTGAAAAACAAAATGACTTAATCTTGAAATTCTCTTTTTTTAGTTTCCAGTTATCCACTAAACTTCAATATCTACAAGAGTATCAGAGTTTTTACTATTTTAGAGAGATTTGAAATAATTTCATGTGTAGAACCTGATCCAATCATCAATATCATTCATTCAAATAGGACTAGAAATAAGAAGAAATTATTCATGTAGACTTGAACTTTTTGTATTCGGTTGCGAACACATCTATAAATAGCTGCTTAGTAAGAACTGGGGAGATTCTATGTGAATAAAAGCGCTGGAGAGTATACTCTATAGTAAAGACTCGGGGTTTTCCTAGTAAACACTAGAAAAGAGCATACTAGGGTTATTCACATCGAAGCGAGTGATTACTGGGCCAAGTGAATAAAAACGAGTAAATACTTGGTAGTACGGTCTGTCTAGTAAAGTCTTTACTACCTAGTAAACGCTCGCCCGGTTAGTAATCACTCGCTTCGATGTGAATAACCCTAGTACGCTCTCTTTTAGTGTTTACTAGGAAAAACCCGAGTCTTTACTATAGAGTATACTCTCCAGCGCTTTTATTCACATAGAATCTCCCTAGTTCTTACTAATCAGCTATTTATAGATGTGTTCGAGACCAAATACAGAAAGTTCAAGTCTACCTGAATAATTTCTTCTTATTTTTAGTCCTATTTGAATGAATGAAATTATTGATTGGATCAGGTTCTACACATGAAATTATTTCAAATCTCTCTAAAATAGTAAAAGCTTCAATACTCTTGAAGATATTAAATTTGTTCGTGGATATCTGGAAACTGAAAAAAATGAAAAGAATTTCAAGATGAAACTATTTTGATTTTCAGATAAAAATGTTCTATTGAATAAGCAGGCTTCACCCACCAGAAATTTTTTTAAGAATAGAAGTAAGTTTCAAGGATATCTGTTCTGTTTTAAAGTGGGACCATCAGTTTAAAAATGAAATAAGTTTCAGATTGAGAGTTACCAGTTTCAATTATTTCTATTACCCGCAGCTAATCTATTCTCAAATAGAATTAATTACTTAATATATTATTCCAATAATAGTAAATTTCTTGAAATTTATATCTATTTATTGATTGATTTATTCATTTGAATACAAATATACATCATGAGGAGAGAAAAAAAAACAATCAATCGCCCAAAACTTATTCTATTCCTAAAAATACAGCCCATTGAAAACTAGCACTATTTTGCTTTTGAATATTTGAATTTCTAAATCCTTTCATGGTGGAATCCAACCACCTCATTGAATGCATTGAATGAATAGGCTGGACAACAAAGCAAAATTAGAATAGGTACCGTGCAACGAGTAGGCCAACAAATCTATTTTTGTACTCGGTTTGACCATTTTGGTATTCTTCAGGTGTGGTCCTATTCTTCATATTTCTCAGAAAATGAAATTAAGAATAGCTGTGGATTCTAATCACAAGATAACTGTGGAAAGCTGTACAAGATAGGTACGAGTTATTTGTTACCTACCTGCTATCAACCCAATTAAGCCTGATTCACACATATAGTGGCGTACTAGTGTCGTACTAGTGGCGTACTAGTGTCGTGCGCAGACTGTTTAGACCGCTATCATTCACACATATAGGACCGTACTAGTGTCGGACTGTTTGGCGCAATGCTCAATCACGACTACTCAACTTCTCCAAAATTGGAGATAGATGGATTTTGATTTCAGATTAGGATTCAGCGCCCCTCAATTAGTAATAATTCCCACGTGAACTCAAAAATAATCAAAATTGGGGATTTTAAAATATCAGATCAGGCATTTCGAAAAAAATTGTAATTTGTCATCTCTGATTCAACAGAACTCAGTTTGAATGTTTTCAAATTGACTTGTTACTGTCTGAACAAAATACCTACTAATTACAGCTTAAGTAGGATCCTTGATTGTTTCATCAAGCAGGATATTCAGAATAAAAAATAAACCAAGTTAAAATTAAATCAATCAATCTCTTGAATTTTGGGCCTGGTCTTCTTAATTTGAACTTGGTTCCATTCACATATAAGGGATTCTAGTCGTTTTCCTCTACAATAATGATCTTCTATAATATAAGTTTATTCCCAATCAAGAATTAATTGAACAAAAATATCAAAGCTAAAGACCTTTATTACAAAAATAGTGATAAAAATGTTATTATCCATACTCTTATGTTATTAAATGCTATTATGCTATATTCCTATGCTATTGTAATGTTGTTACTATGATGTCAAGATTATATTATTATTCTATTACTATAATGATCATTATTAGTAAGTTACTCTGATTTTCAAGACGTCGACATCATCGCAATTCTCATTACTAGTGATTGTAATAATTCACAATGAAGAATCGTATAACAGTATTTCTCCTAAAAATATGCATTCCCCAATTTATACCAACAGTTATACCATGTTAGAAATTTCTACTTTAAACTACAACTCTTACTAATAATAAATTATACATGACACGAACTGAAAAAAGTATGAGTAAACAGATGAATTGCTTTGAAATTTTTGTGTCAATATTTTCAAAATCAACTTTATCCTGTTACAACGCTTATGATCATATTCAATTCAATCAATACAAAGTCAATAAGTAAGTAACAATGAAGAATAATTACAGTACAATCGTCGAAATCATAAATAAAAATCAACAGTCTTTGTTGAAAAAAGTGTTAACACCTATAGGATATTCTGAGTACCTAGCCTATAAAAGAATAGTACAAATAAAAAATTCCCACTTTATGAAATCAATTTAATAATCAATACTTTAATATTAATAATAATTATTGCACTAACTGATGTATTAGAATGATAGATTATGTTTTTTCCATCACGTATGGTAGATTTCATTGTTTTAAATTTATTTACAGAGTTATTTTAGGATTAGGATATTTTTTTATAATAATCAATGGGATATTTAGGACTATAATCTACACCCATGTGACTGTTGGTATAAATTGGGGAATGCACATTTTTGGGAGAAATACTGTTATACGAATCTCCATTGTGAATTATTACAATCACTAGTAATGAGAATTGCGATGATGTCGACGTCTTGAAAATCAGAGTAACTTGCTAATAATGATCATTATAGTAACAGAATAAAAATATAATCTTGACATCATAGTAACGACATTACAATAGCATAGGAATATAGCATAATAGCATTTAATAACATAAGAGTATGGATAATAACATTTTTATCACTATTTTTGTAATAAAGGTCTTTAGCTTTGATATTTTCGTTCAATTAATTCATGATTGGGAATAAACTTATATTATAGAAGGTCATTATTGTAGAGGAAAACGACTAGAATCCCTTATATGTGAATGGAACCAAGTTCAAATTAAGAAGACCAGGCCCAAGATTCAAGAGATTGATTGATTTAATTTTAACTTGGTTTATTTTTTATTCTGAATATCCTGCTTGATGAAACAATCAAGGATCCTACTTAAGCTGTAATTAGTAGGTATTTTGTTCAGACAGTAACAAGTCAATTTGAAAACATTCAAACTGAGTTCTGTTGAATCAGAGATGACAAATTACAATTTTTTTCGAAATGCCTGATCTGATATTTTAAAATCCCTAATTTTGATTATTTTTGAGTTCACGCGGGAATTATTACTAATTGAGGGGCGCTGAATCCAAATCTGAAATCAAAATCCATCTATCTCCAATTTTGGAGAAGTTGAGTAGTCGTGATTGAGCATTGTGCCAAACAGTCCGACACTAGTACGGTCCTATATGTGTGAATGATAGCGGTCTAAACAGTCTGCGCACGACACTAGTACGCCACTAGTACGACACTAGTACGCCACTATATGTGTGAATCGCCCTTTACAGTACTGCTTTCATTGATTCCTAGCTAGAAGAGGGACAAACACAATTCTCATGCAGTTTTTTTTTCTCTATAGCCTTTGACTTTCTTCAATGCTCATATAGAGGACATCTGCTATGAGCTATTCACTACCTGCCATCCTACTAATTATAGAATTACGGTATTGTAGTCGAGGCCATAGATAAAAAGAATTCTTGGGAAGACCTGGTCGAATACCAAAATATAACATTCCATTCTATTTTGTACCAAACCAACACGAAACCATTGTATGACTATGATATCTTTAATATCATAGTACTATATATAACTATATCTTCTTCTATATGTATGAACAATTATATTTGTATATACTTACTAGCAAGGTTGTTAAATTGTTACATCAGTTTCATCTATATAAGTGTTATACTGTACCATATCATAGTATAGTTATATTAATGACAATAATTTGGCCTTAAAATAAACAAGAAATGTTGTCAGTCCAATTAAGCCGGAATTAGTTACATGTTAATATTCCTACAGTATTATTATGAGAAAAGAGATTGAAATTATAATTTAGTTTTCTCTTTCTTTTTATATGATTTCGCTTAATAATAGAAATATTACCGTTTAAGACCAGCCTGACAGACATTAGCCAATTGAAAAATAATTTTTGTGAGCTCCTAAATATTTGTATAATTAAATAATTTCAATAGATAGTAAGATAGCTCCATAGAATAGGCTGAATAATTAATTTTCGTTGATAAACTTGAATATGTTAGAGGGGAATTGCCTTAGTATTCTCTTGCAAGTCTGCTCCGACCCTACCTTGCAAAAAGGCTAGTAAATACTAGCCTAGTAAAGTCTTTACTAGCTTTTATTCACACAAAAGCTAGTAAACACTAGGAAAATTCAAGGTCGACTAGAGCTCACTAGGCCCCTTAGTGAACGCTCGAGTCGAGCCTCTACTAGAAAGGTTTTTATTCACTCCAAAGCTAGTAAATACTCGAAAAACCCTTAGTAAAGTCTTTACTTGTTTTTATTCACCAGGCCCACTAACCGGGCGAGCGTTTACTAGAGTTATGTAGTACTTAATTAGTAGAATTGCTTACTTAGCGCTTATAGAATACCATTGTTTTGTATTTGCTTGAAGCGCGGACAGCCAGTCGGTGTCCAGCTCTCGTAGTGTAATCATGTGCTCTTAATTGAAATAAATTTTTTTAAAAACTAAAATTTGAATCATTTAAATTTATCTGGCGCCCAAACAGGGACCCGCGAGTTTTTCGGAAGTGAAGTGCCGAATTTTCGATCTTTCATCTAATTTCGGGACTTAGTGCATTTTCGAAAAAGTGAGTATCAACTCTTAGTCGTGGGTCACCAACCAACATCTCCAAGAATTTCTCCACTCTGGATCCATCTCAGATCAATTATCCTGCTGTATCCAGAGCAGCTGTATCCCCTCACCGATTCGACTCTCTGAAACTTGGCGTGGGTCAAGTAGCAAGAAGATTCGTGGAGGACCAGGAGGAAGAGACCGACACTGACTCATTGATAGCAGCAACTTCGCAACTTGAACGTGAGTTATCAAACATTCAACTTGTAACCATGGCTAAAGTGAATCGCCCAGTTACCGAATCTCATCTTAATATTATCCCAGAATACTCTGGTGATCCTTCTGAACTATTAAATTTTGTTAATGTGGCTTCACAACTGCACAGTGAATACACAATCGATACTGTAGTTGAAGCAAAAGAAAACCACTGGTTGCTTTTCCAAAAGTGCATGAACAAACTAAACGGTGCTGCAAAACAAGTAGCTCACAATAATGAATGCTCAACCATCCCTGAACTCATCTCAGTGCTAAAAAACAATTTTGCGGACAGTAGATCAGTACCCCAGTTAATGTCAGAACTAATAAATATGCAATCTTACAGTCACAAACATCCAATACAGTTTTTGAACAGACTAGTAGCGAAAAGAACAAAAATCGTAACTAAATACAAACTTGAAAATGTCGAAGGGCAAGCCCTTCAAATGCTTCTCGCTCAATTAGATACCCAATCAGTGAATGTGTTGTGCAACGGTATTCCGACAGCCCTTGGTGTTCATCTACAAACCCTTCAAATAAAAGATCTGAACGACGCTAGAAGTAAACTCATCAATAATAGTCATTTGTTGATGAAACAGTTAGGATTCAACACGGATATGACTAACTTAAGTACGAACACTAACAAATCTCACAAACCAAACAGCAATAACTTTCAACAAAAACAAATCTTCCAAAACAAAAACAGAATTCAAAATTTCCAAAAACCCCAAGACTTTAGTAGGCAACAGGGCTTCAACCAAAGACAGTTCAATCAGGGTTATCAAAACCAGTTTCAAAATTTCAATCAGAATCGCCAAAACCAGTATCAAAATTTCAATCAAAATCACTATCAAAACTTCAATCAAAATCAACACCAGTATCAAAATTCAAAAGCTTCAGGATCAGGACAGTTCAGGCAACAGTTTCCAAATGATACGGACGTCTCTATGAGAACTGTCTCAACCAACCCCAAATTCAAGGCTCCAATTCACACCACCGAAACCGATGTCAACTTCATGGATGAAAAAGACCGCATTATCGCCGAACTCAACGAGAGGATTCATTTTTTAGAAGTAGGCCAACCGAACAACAACCCGGATTAATTGTTGAATTAAATTCCATGCACTTAGAATTGCCATATCTCAAGAGAAATGACTTAAAAATTCTTATTGACACAGGTAGCCGTTACAATTATGTAAGGAAGCATGTACTTAATGATGAAAATGAATTAATTGATTGTAATTTTACAATAGTTACCCCTGCAGGAAAAACCAAAGGAAAACATAAAGTAAAAATGAATTGTTTCAATATCCTAGGGAAAGATTTTGAATCAGAATTTTGTTGCATGAATTCTCTGAAAATTATGATGTTCTTTTAGGCTATAGAATATTACAAAAATTGAAAGCCGCTATCGATCTTGAGTGCAATTGCCTCAGATTCGAATCAAATATCCTTCCTTTGTATGGAATAGGACCTATTCAATTGAATAAAGGTTGGAATTCATTGATAATTCCATATGAGAGTAAAAACGAAATGTTTATTATTGAAAATGATGACTTAGATTTTAAGAATGCTTTAGTTGAAACTGTAAATAATTTAATATGTATTGATGTGTACTCAAATGCATACAAGGAAACGACACTTGAAAATTTTAGGTTGACACCTGTCGAAGTTTTCGTTAATGAGACGACCAATTGTCCTCTCAATGACAAAAAATTGCTATCACTATTGAGAACCGACCACATGAATAGTGAGGAGAAGAAAGGAATAGTCGATTTAATTTTGAAATATCCTGAAATTATCAAAAAGGAAAATGAACCTTTAACTGCTACTAATATTTTGAAACACAGAATTAATACAACTGATGAAGAACCTGTCTATACAAAAAATTACAGATATCCTTATGCATTTCAGCAAGACATTAAAAACGAAATTGATAAGTTATTAGAAAATAAAATTGTCAGACATTCCAACTCTCCTTACAATTCTCCATTGTGGGTCGTTCCCAAAAAGCCCAATGCGTCAGGCAAGAGAAAAGTAAGATTAGTTGTTGATTATCGTAAATTGAATTTGAAAACCAAAGATGATTGATTTCCATTACCTAATATCGAAGATTTATTTGGTAAAATAGGACTTGCAAACTATTTCTCGACTATTGACTTAAAATCAGGGTTCCATCAAATCGAATTAGAGGAAGAATCTATTCCCAAAACAGCTTTTTCGACTGAAACAGGCCATTATGAATTTTTGCGTCTTCCTTTTGGACTTAAAAACGGACCACCATGTTTTCAACGTGCTGTTAATTTGATTTTTGCTGATTTACCTAATGTGCTAGTATATATTGATGACATTATTGTATTTTCTGACTCTCTGAAAGAACATATGAGACATTTGGAGACAGTTTTCAAAAGATTGCAAAAATTCAATCTAAAAATACAACTTGACAAGACTGAATTTTTCCACAGAGAATTATTATTTTTGGGTCATGTAATTTCTAGTGAAGGCATAAAACCAAATCCTTTGAAAGTTCAAGCAATAAAAGATTTTCCTATTCCCCAAAATCAAAAGAATGTGAAACAATTTTTAGGACTTTGTGGTTATTATAGGAAACTAATTAAAAACTTTGCTAAAATAGCACAGCCTCTATCTCACTCGCTCAGGAAAAATGTCACGTTCAATAACAAAGATGAATCTTTTGTTAAAGCATTCAATGACCTTAAAGAACAGATCATAAACGCTCCTGTTCTCAGATTACCTGACTTGAATAGACCGTACATTCTAACGACTGATGCAAGTCAAAAAGCTCTAGGAAGTGTCCTCTCTCAGAAATTCGATGACGGAGAACATCCGATCTCATTTGCATCTAGGACTTTGAACCCAGCAGAAACCAACTTGTCAACAATTGAAAAAGAGTTGCTAGCTGTGGTTTGGTCAATTAAGCATTTTCGACCTTATTTATACGGAAATAAGTTTACTGTGAGAACAGATCACAAGCCGTTAGTCTGGCTTCATTCTTTGAAAGAGCCTAACTCCAAGCTAGTTCGTTGGAAATTATTGTTGGAAGAATTCAATTTCACAATCGAATATTTACAAGGCAAATCGAATTTTGTAGCCGACGCTTTAAGCAGAAATCCAATTGAATTACACAATAAAGAAATAGAAAAAAATCCTAAACTTGCTCAAGAATTATTAGATGACATATTTAGTAATCTCGAAAATGTTCCTCAAATAGATCAAGAAATGCTTGACAAAATACTTGAATCAATACCTAACGAAAATAATGAAAATGACCAACAAGACGAAAATATTGATGAAATACTCGTACCCCAAAATTATCCTGACAATAATAATCACATACCAGACGATCAAAATGCAAACGACTCTGACAATGATAGTTTAATGACAGTTCATTCACAGGAAAGTTCCAATTCTAGAATTTACATCATTGACGAGACTAGACCAGTGAATATTGAATATAATCAAGTGATTATAAAGCGAGGTACTTCAAAACCAAATTTCAAGAAAGTTTTCGATAAACAACGAATAACTTTCTTCTTTTCAAATCCCGATGACATTAAAAACAACATTGATGAAATTAAAACATACTTGAATCCCACACGAACTTATGGAATTTACGCTGACGTTCGAGGAAATACTCTCGAAAGTTGGAAAAACAAAATAATTTTGACTTTCACTGAAGAACTGACTCAAGTTTTTGATAAAATCAAATTTAAGATCTATCGAAAGAAACTGACTGATGTGTTAGACAAAGACGAACAACTTGAATCAATTGAAAGATATCATGACGGTAAAAGTTTTCATAGAGGTATCAATGAGAACTACACGAAATTAAGAAAAGAATACTATTGGCCCTCTATGTATCGAGATGTAAATAATTTTGTAAATAAATGTAGCAATTGCTTGCAAGTGAAGTATGATAGGAAACCTGTGAAAATAAATTACGAAAAAACACCTACGCCTTTAGCACCATTTCAAGAATTGCAGATTGATGTTTTCTCTTATAGACAACATAAGATTTTGACTATAATTGACGCATTCAGTAAAATGCTTGATGCTTACATTTTGGACAATTTGTCAGGTATAGCAGTGACTAAAGCCTTCAAACAATACTTTGCGAGACACCCTCTCCCTAAGAAAATTCAAATGGACCAAGGAAAAGAATTTGACAATACACTTTTCAAACAATTTTTGTCTATCTATGATATTACTCCTTATTATGTGTCTTCAGGTCATCCTGATTCACAAGGAACCATAGAACGTGCACACTCGACTCTAATTGAAACACTTAATTCTTTGGAAATTGACAGACCTAATTCATCATTGGAAGATAAACTTCTTCTTAGCTTGATTTCCTACAATAATTCGATCAAAAAGAATTTTAGTATGACTCCTTTTGAATTGACTTTTGGACCAAACAAATACATTTCAGATTTGGAACTGACAAGAGCAGAAATAACTGAACATAGCGCTGACGAACACTTTAAAGAATTGAAAATATTACACGAAATCAATAGAGCTAAAATTGAGAAGGAAAAACAAACTAGAACCGAAAAGCTAAATCAAACTCGTGAAAGACCACTTGAGTACGTAGGAAAAGAAAGATTCGTAAGAAATATCCAAAATAAAAAGCACTTGCCTAAATATTTCCCAGCTACTAAAGTTGCATCAAATAAATATCAAAGTAAAGGTAAAGTTCTCAAACTCCACCCCAATCGACTTAAACGACCTAGACTAGTAAAATCCAATGATAATATTGTTTCAGATGCTGATAATCGTAATGATAGGGATAGTCCTTTGCCTTCCTGCTCTCGTGATGACCTATCACCTGACAGACTTGACAGACTCAGCGGGACTAGTACTGATTAAAACTGGTCAATCAACTGTTATCAACGAGACTTACAAAATTATTCACTACTCCAACATAACTAATTTGCAAACTGAACTATTAGCTCTTCAAAATTCGATAAGAACTCTTGAAAATTCTTCTATTTCAAATGACATTGTATTTTCTTTGTATAGATTAGCAAAAAGATTGTACTTTAAATTGGAATCCATTACTCAAAAAGATTTGTCAATTGTTAATAATAAGCGTACAAAAAGAGGATTATTTAATGGTTTAGGAAACGCAATTTCTTGGGTCACAGGTTTGATGACCGCAGATGATAAGGAACATTACAATGATATTATTGCAAAAATGGAAAATAATGAAATGCATTTAATCAAGAATGAAAAAGCGAATATTGTATTAAATGAAAATTTGGTAAAGAAATTTAATAGTAATGTAAAGAATATCAATTCCAATAATAAAATGTTGAATAAAATTACGAATCAAAATTTGGATGCAATTGGAAGACTTCAAATTGTAAATTTAATTTCTGTTACCTTGGAACTTTTGGACGATGAAATAAATGATATAATTAACTCAATTTTGTATTGTGAAAATGGGAAACTTCACCCTTCTATAATATCAATGAAAGATTTGGATAATGTTGTTAGTGATAAGAATTATTCTTTAGGTAGTAAAGATATGAAAGTATTGTGGGAGATAAGCAGAACAACTTGTATTTTGTCAAAAAACCTATTGACGTATGTTATTCAAATTCCAAAAGCTAATGTAAATTTCGATAGATACGATTTAATTTCTTATCCTGTACAGAATGAATCAAAAGTGTTTACAATGAAATTGATTGATGATGTTTTCTCGGTTTCAAAAGACAACAAAATTTGGAAATTGTATAATTGTTTTGATTTCTTGAATAACTCGTTTTGTAAAGATTCTAAAATTGTAACTGATGAATGTACTTTATCCTTATTCAGAAATGAACCTTTGAAAAAATGTAAAAAGATCGAATTGATAAATGTTGAACCATATTTGAAATATTATGAAACATATAATTGTGTAATAGGTTTTAGGATTAATCAAATTAGTATCAATAATGTGAAAATCAATACTCCTGTATCATTTTTGTTGAATTTGGAACTTGAAGATGTTATGACAGATATGAGATTACCTTTCACTTCAATTGAAACTTTTGGTCAAAAATTATCATTCATTCCTGAAATTATTCACAAACAGAAATTTGATATGAAAAGTTTGGAAAGAATCGAAAACATTGAATTAACTAATATTGATGAAGAAGAATTTGATGATACATGGGTCTTCCACCCTCATTATTTTAGTTTTCCTTGTCTTTTGATTGTAGTCATTGTTATCATTGTTATTTATCCTAGATTGAGAAATTGTCTCTGTAATACCGATGATACTAGAATTATTCAAATGCCTCCAACTGTTGTTTATGCACCTCCAGCATTGTCTTAATTTAATTTTGGTTATTTTTGGAAGTTCGAGGACGAACTTAAATTTTAGGAGGGAGGAGTTATGTAGTACTTAATTAGTAGAATTGCTTACTTAGCGCTTATAGAATACTATTGTTTTGTATTTGCTTGAAGCGCGGACAGCCAGTCGGTGTCCAGCTCTCATAGTGTAATCATGTGCTCTTAATTGAAATAAAATTTTTTAAAAACTAAAATTTGAATCATTTAAATTTATCTTAGGTAGTAAGGACTTAACTAGACAGACCGTACTACCAAGTATTTACTCGTTTTTATTCACTTGGCCCAATGTCTTGGCGAGCTTCTGCGATCCATTCAGGGGAAAGCACTGGTGGGAGGGGGGTTTACTCCCCGGAAATTTTTTGAAAAATTGATAGTTTGAATATACATTAACTTTTATTATTATTCAAATATTTGGAATGGTTGTGATTCCGATATTAATATTCTTCAAATATATTGAAACTTGATATCATCTTGAAGTTCATTATTAATCTATTAAAATTAAAATGAATGTCATTATTTCAATCGGATTAGGCAATGAAAATTACTTAATTGTTTATTCTATTTACATGAAGAATGTTTACTTGAAAAATTGTCGAAACTATTCTCAAATTAGGTCCTTGACTATAATATCTCTTCAGATATTGAAAAGCCTAGATAAATTGAAATAATCGTTTACTAGGCATAGAATAGTTAGGTAAAATAATGCTAACATATTAAATCAATAGCCAACTTTTCATTGAGAGTTGTAATAAGAATAAGATACAGATGAGTAACTAATGGAAAATAAACTAGTTTAAAAAATTGAAGACATATTACTTACATGGGTACATTGTGCAGTTGTATGTGAAATTATAACAAATGAACTGATTCAAAAAAAAAGATTACGATCAGTGAGAAAAATGACAGGTTTTTCGAAAATCTTAAAATTTGGAGTGTAGTTTGTGCAGCTGATTCTCATTTATGTGTCGGGAATCTGGAAGACGGGATCTTTAACGATTTTTAATATAATGGGCCAAGTGAATAAAAACGAGTAAATACTTGGTAGTATGGTCTGTCTAGTAAAGTCTTTACTACCTAGTAAACGCTCGCCCGGTTAGTAATCACTCGCTTCGAAGTGAATAACCCTAGTACGCTCTCTTCTAGTGTTTACTAGGAAAAACCCAAGTCTTTACTATAGAGTATACTCTCCAGCGCTTTTATTCACATAGAATCTCCCTAGTTCTTACTAAGCAGCTATTCATAGATGTGTTCGCAACCGAATACAAAAAGTTCAAGTCTACCTGAATGAATTCTTTTTATTTCTAGTCTTACATTTGAATGAATAAAATTATTGATTGAATTAAGCTCTACATATGAGAATATTTCAAATCTCTCTTAAATAGAAGAAACTTTGATACTCTTGAGCATATTTGCTTGTGGATATCTAGAAACTGTTCTTAAAGTGGAAACGTCAGTTTGAAAAATAATTTTAAGATCAAATTATTTTGATTTACAGATAAAATAATTTATTGAATAATCAGGCTTCAGCCCATAGAATATTTTTGAAGAGGAAACTTTCCAGGATATCTGTTCTGACAGTTTAAAATTGAAATAAGTTTCAGATTAAGAGTTACCAGTTTCTATTTTCTATAGTTACTAATAATCTATTTTCATATAAAATTGATAAGGCTCCTTATAATCTGTCTCAATAATAGTGATTTTCTTGAAATTTATACTTATTTATTTGAGTACAAATGTACAATACGGGTAGAAGAAAATAATCAATCCCCCAAAACTTCTTCTATTCCTAATTCAGTCATATAATATTCCTTGATAAAAAATACAGGAAATTGAAACTAGCACTATCTTTCTTTTGGATATTAGAATTTCCAACCATCGCATTGAATGAATAGGCTGGACAAGAAAGCGAAATTAAAATAAAAGAACATGAAACAAATAGGCCAACTAATTTTTTTTGTACTCGGTTCGACCATTTTGGTATTTTTCAGGTGTGGGCCTATTCTAGATATTTCTCAGAAAATAAAATTAAGAATAGCCATGGATTCTAGTCACACTGGTAATTACAGTTAGGTGTAGTAGGCATAATGTGTAAGCCTACAGGTGTACTTCTTTTTATTATAATATTGGTCAGCTGAAGACTGATCAATGAACAGTGGAGAGCTGCACAAGATATTTGTTACCTGCCATCTACCCAATTACGGTACTGCTTTCATTGATTCGTAGAAGAGGGACAAACATAATTATTATTCTCACGCAGTTTCTTCTATAGCCTTTGTATTTCTTCAATGTTCGTATAGAGGACATTTGCTATGACCTATTCACTACCTGCCATCCTACTAATTACAGAATCACGGTATCGTAGTCTAGGCCGTAGATAAAAAATCTTGGAAGTTCTGGTCAAATACCAAAATATAACATTCCAATCTATTTTGCACCATAAACCGACACAAAGCCATTGTAAGACTATCTATAGGCCTAATCTCAGTATATAACTATATCTTGTTCTATATGTATGAAAAATTATATTTCTATACTAGCTAGTTGAATTGTTATATCAGTTTTATCTTTATATAAGATATACTGAACAATATCATAGTATAGTTATAGTGATGACAGTAATTTATATAAATGAATAATTTAATAGTTATTATTTAAATAAATAAATTTGGCCTGAAAATGAGCAAGAAATGTCCACAGTCCGATATTATATGGTAATATTCCAATAGTATTATAATATAATAAGAGATTTATATTAAATATAATTTTTTTTTTTCTCTCTTTTCACATGATTTCCCTTGATAGTAGAAATATTACCGTTTAAGACCAGCCTGACAGAAATTAGCCGATTGAAAAATAATTTTTGTAAGCTCCTAAATATTTGTATAATTAAATAATTTCAATAGATAGTAAAATAGCTCCATAGAATAGGCTAAATAATTAATTTTCTTTGATAAACTTGAATATGTGAGAGGGGAATTGCCTTAGTATTCTCTTGCAAGTCTGCTCCGACCCTACCTTGCAAAAAGGCTAGTAAATACTAGCCTAGTAAAGTCTTTACTAGCTTTTATTCACACGAAAGCTAGTAAACACTAGGAAAATTCAAGGTCGACTAGAGCTTACTAGGCCCCTTAGTAAACGCTCGAGTCGAGCCTCTACTAGACAGGTTTTTATTCACTCCAAAGCTAGTAAATACTCGAAAAACCCTTAGTAAAGTCTTTACTTGTTTTTATTCACCAGGCCCAATATGTCATTCTTGAGAAAGCTTGGGTAAGCCGTTAGGCTGAGGCTGCACTGCCGGAGGATAGAGGGTAGAGGGTGGAGGGTAGATTGTAAATCTATAGAACATACACACCATCCATAGTAATACATTGTATGATAGAGCCTGGAGGGTAGAGGGTAGTTGGTAGCTTCAACCAACTACCCTCTACCCTCCACCCTCCAGCCTTCAACCAAGTAATTCTAGCGCCATTTTGTTTTTAAGTTTCTACTTCCAATATTTGAGAATTTTGAGGTTATGTTTTCACGTGCAACATGGAAGAGGAGCTGATAGCGGCAAGCCTAAACAAAAATACAAATCTAAAAATAAGGAAATTTACTATTTCTCTCACCAATTTCATAGATTCGAATTTATTGATCTCAAACAAATTAAAAACGTTTGCAGTTAACTTCCCATCGTTTTATTTTTAAAGCTTAGGCTACATCTTCGTTGTGCTTATGGGCTAACCTTACTGTAGAAACTCATGTCTTATCTGCGCAAACTTCTGCTTTAATTAAATATCAATAAATTCATTAATTTATTCTATCAAAAAGAAACGTGTTCATACAATAATTATTACTTCATAGTAGAAACAATTACAATGACTCCGTTAAGTAATAAGTTGTTGAGAAAGATTGATTCAAACGATAAAGCATATGAATCTGCTTCTCGGTATTGTCATTGAATTGACAATGGGAAAACTCTATCTATTATATTATATTCTTGTAAATACATTTATTCTCTACAAATATTATACAATTTCAATCATGTTTTGATCAAAATGAAGCAGTATTATTGAATAAAGTTATATTCTTAAAAATTTCGAAAGTCTGATCGCTGTTTTCAGTTTGGATCATCTGAAAAGCTTAACTAAGTTACATGAACTCCCGCTAGGTGGTGCTAGTGATGATAGAAAGAGTCTCTGAAATCTTCATAGAAACTGTCCGTGAAATTGTTGTTTAGTGGCTGATATGAAATTGTATGAGATAAAATGCAATATATAATGATATAAATATATTTAAAATCATATATTATAATGAAACAATATTGAAATTAATATTAATAAGATAAATATTGAGGTTAAAATGTTGTCCTCATTTGAGAATTTCAAGATGGCGGCCGAACACTATCGGAACCATCTACCCTCTACCCTTCACCCTCTACCCTCCACCCT